>JAECUM010095458.1:0-117500 GCA_016617855.1 Megalonaias nervosa
CCAGCAGAGGTGAAAAATAAAATTGAAAACATCAAAGAGTTTATCAGAAAAATACGGAAATAGGTCAGCTACTCAGAATTGCAACACGTAGCAAATAAATCAGGAAATTCATTAGTAAGTCGGGATTATGTGTAAGACATTTATGATATCGTAAGACCATTATGTCCTGTATCGATAAAACGATGTGTATGTAGAGAATAAATGATTATGTTTATGTACAGAATAAACAACGATGTGTATGTACAGAATAAACGATGTGTATGTAGAGAATAAATGATGATGGATATATACAGAATAAACGATAATGGATATGTACAGAATAAACAATGATGTGTTTGTACAGAATAAACGATGATGTGTATGTACAGGATAAACGATGATGTGTATGTACAGGATAAACGATGATGTGTATGTACAGAATAAATGATGATGGATATGTAGAGGAAGATGTGTATGTACAGGATAAACGATGGTGTGTATGTACAGAATAAACGATGACGTGTAGATACAGGATAAACGATGATGTGTATGTACAGGATAAACGATGATGTGTATATATACAATAAACAATTATGGATAAATAAACGATCGTGTATAATAACTGGACACAAATCTAAATTTTATTAAATTCAGTAGTTCTCAGAGTGGGAATGAAAATGTCTTTTCTTTTTCTTTGTTTTTTGTTTTTTTTGTTTTTTTCTTGTTTTGACTTTACAGCAACAATATCGAGAAACAATGACAATTTCTTTGCAATTTTCGATGGTGTTGAAGAAGAGCATTGCATAAATAAAAATGTTGATTTAATAATTTGTAGATATACTGCAATGTTTTATAAACGTACAGATTTACAGATTACATTTACTGATGTTGTCATGGAGATAAGTTGCGTTAGCCTTTATATTAAGACGATTAAAACAGTGCCATATGAAAAAGGAATAAATTAAGCATTCCACGTGGTAAATACACATGGCGGTCAGTATAACAGCTGGAGGAAGAACCCGGGGAAAAAACCCGATAAGAACCAATGACCCACGGGAAGCTCCTGGAAAGCTTTCTCACATATCCACATTGGTTGAACCTGAGACTCGAACCTAAGCTTAGACTCAGTATATAAAGTAGTTGTTTTTTAATCAACAACTGGAATGTCAGAATTGACAAAAATCTGAAAACATATACATTCAAAAGGATTTTTAAAATGTTGAAAATTGCTTAAAATGATAGATGTTTCAGACTATTTTCTTGACGGATTCCAAACACATGAATAATATACGAAGAATTATTCAAGATTACACTTTTTCTCTGGATGCTTTTATTTCGTTTCATCATCGCGACAGGTCCAGTTTTCACAAATGAACGGATACTTAATTATAAAACCAGTGAACCTTTTCTCTAAAACTGAAAAATTGTTAAAGCTACGTTAAAAATCATAATCACATCACATCACATCACTCTAAAACTGTTGGGGTTGGTGATTTTCATTTTCTAATTGCTTGTTATTAACAGTGCGCTTGGTCAACGATAAATGAGGCGACTGTTTACACTACCTATCAGTTAGTCAGTTAAGCGAGCTGCCAACAACATGACCACGATGCCTGGCTTGCATGAACTGAAAAGCCGTTTTCCCTATAAGGTAAGTTGATGTTAGACTTTATCTATCAAATAACAAATATGTAAATATAAAATTCGGATACATGTGCACTAATATTTAAAGATGCTCTTTCGACCTTATAACCATGCCGTAGACTAAATAAATCGTGCAATATACGGCTACTTGAATTTGATATCAGGTCAACCAGTGTACTGTACATGATGTGCTAGTAGCCTATTTATGGTCTTACCTGCCGTAGGCATGTAGTCGTAAAGAAAAAATACGTTTTGACTGACTGTTTCGATATAGTTTGCAATGACCTTATTTAACATTTTACTCCCAAGCTTTTGGTTTTAAAATTAATTTTCGCATATTTGTTTGTTTGTTTTGGTGTTTAACGCCATTTTTCAGCGCATGATAGGCATACATAGCGGCGAGTATATAACTGATGTTGAAAAACCCGGGAAAACCCCAGTAAGAACCACTGACCCACGAGAAGCTATTGGCAAGCTTTGTCACATACCCACCTTAGTTGCACCCGAGACTCGAAGCCGCGCGAACAGATGTCAGATGACAGTGATCGGCAAAGGCGGGCACTTTAGCCCACTCGGCCACCCGTGGCCCTTCCACTACATTTGCAACTAGCTGAATACTTTGACAGGGGTCATAACACTCTTTAGAAACGAAACGAATGGTCTCTTTATCTTTCTATCCACCTATTATTATATTAATACAAGTGCAGAAATAGGTTCCCCGGAGCACTTTATGTATTGAATTCGTTATGTTTATTTTCGAAAGCGGTATAATCTACTCAATACATTGCAAGCTGACCCCAGTTTCGATTTTGAAGTCTGGCTTGCTTCTGTGGTTTAGAACACCCTGGAAAATATGGCACAGCGAGAAATTGTTACTTGTGAGTGACCAGTTTTTCTTGTAAAAAAAAAAAATCAACCCATGCAAGTGTAGAACGGTTGTACATGGAAAATACAGAGAGATATACGGAAATTGTATAATGCCATATTGTTGCAGTATCTTTTATATATATATATATATATATATATATATATATATATATATATATATATATATATATATATATATATATATATATATATATATATTGTTACGTATAGGCTCGTTCAAAACTAACAAAAGAAAAGAGTGAAACCAACAAGCTTTGTAAGTTTTAACAAAAATAATTTATTACCCTAGAAAACAAACACGGTGTGAAGGTGAAAATAGAAAATAGGACTTACAGTTTGTGAAGACAATCCAAACATTTATCTTAGTACTGAAAAAAATACAAGTCCTATGACAAAATAGTTTTAACTGAATCCAGGTTCGAATCTTGATGACGTTCCAAGATGGAGGATGATGACGTCAGGTGATGTCTTTATACTAATGTCAAGAGTTCCGCGTTGAACCACAACTTGTAATGTTTCAATTTAGAATAAATTTCCATCGAATGTATTTGTCACTTGTATAGTTCTCCAGGGAATAAATTATTTTATTCTAAAAAAATAGATGAACTTCTGAACAAGCTGTCATCTATGATAAAACATCTCGAGCTCCAAAGATGTAAAAATACAACTCTACTCTTTACGGCACCTAATAGAAATATATCCTTCTTCTTGAGGATATATTGTACGACTCAATATTTCACGGAGATCTGAGTATTTTTAAACTGAACTAAGACGTCATTTCATGGGCGCACGAAGGAATGCGTGGTTATTTCATCATCAAATAGCGCAGTAAACAATGCAATTACACGTAGGCCCAAAAAATTACCTTGGCAGTAACCAATCGTTTTCGCGTAGTTTTTACAACATCGACAAACCATAGCAAGAAAAAATCGTGCTTATGCGAGTCAAACTACGTGTTATATAAACATAATATCTCTTTCAAAAATATCAAATTCCGTGAAAATAATCATTACAATGAAATATAATGATACAAAAATAAAATAAAAAGAATTTAAAATTAACACACAAGTAATTAAATTACATATTCGTAACTATATATATATATATATATATATATATATATATTGTAGCAGGTAGTAATATATATATATGTATGTATATATATGCTGCACACACACACACACACACACACACACACACACACACACACATTAAAAATAACACGGCTTTTAAAGTGTTGGTGCAAAGCGAATTGATATACCAGTACTATTGGTATTTCAAATTGTGATCCACCCATGGCGCAATAATAGGAATATATAAATATTCTGCCCACTGCAGGCCTATAGATCAATGATGAATTTCCACTCATTAATCATTAATGATCCATGGAAATAACGATAAAAAGTATTAACAGTCCCCGTTTTCTAAATGAATTCAACATGGTACACAATTTCATCGCAATCCTTTCTTTTTTTTCCGTTCCCCTCTCCCCTCTCATGCAAAAGGGACAGAAATACGCAGAAATCTGGAGTGAGATAGAAAAACAATTTGGGCTGGATGAAAACCTAAAAACTGAACCAACTTCAAGTAATCTACAAGAATATGGTTCGGCGTAACGGTATGTTTGCACTTTCCTTGTGATCTATCTACAGCGTTCATAATATCAATGATACACATAGTTGCAATAGCCTGTCGACACAATACGTTAAATTTGTTGGTTACGAGGCACACATACTGTAACGTATTGAATGCTTTGTTGTTGTTGTGGTTTCTTAAACTAATTATAATGTTATAAAATCGATTGTTATTAATCAAATATGAAACTGTCCAAATGGCCGCCCCCCCCCCTCTCTCTCTCTCTCTCTCTCTCTCTGGACCGTCGTAGCAAGATACGAGCGAAAATTCATGAAAATACGAGCGTTGGGGATTTTCGCTTGTGTCATACGATGACGTCTCTGGACCATTGAATGATGGTAAAGTTAAGTCAAACCGTCCAAAGAAAAAGGAGAGAGAAAGCGAGAGAATTTTATGGTCGGTAGTAATTTTAATTAAAGCAGAATAATATTTATATCAGCTGTAAATATATTAGAATATTTGAATTGCCTCTTGTTGGTTCGTCATTTCGCTTAGTTTCTATTTCACGCTAATTTCCATACGCCAGTCCATGAATGATTGAGCGTTCAATATACAAGAGGCTAACCGTGTTTGTGGTGCTCTACTTTCTTCATAAAAACCATCCTTTATTTTTAAATCACAAGTGTAACGTATATTGATTTAATCAATGTGAATAAAAATAGAAACTCAAAAAGATAACAATCAACTTATCAATTTTTAAATGTGATTGTGAACAGCAAGAAAAGGCATAGAACTACATTTTGTAGCAGACACACTCGCAGGAATGTGAGGAGTTTATTCACTGTTTCAATACACAGTTTCCGGGAGCATATCTTAACTCCGTTCAAAGGGCAAAATGTGTATTTGTATGTGATATAAATAAAATATATGTATAGTATGTACGCTGTATCAATGATATTCCAGTAGTAATGTGGGGCTGTTTATGGACAATGGGAATTAGCATTACAGACCCCCCCCCCCCGGGCACTTTTACGGACACGATTTATACGGACAAAAAATCACCCTGGGCACGTTTACGGACAATGGGAAAATACATTACAGACCCACTGGGCACGTTTACGGACAAGATTTATACGGACAAAAAATCACCCTGGGTCTGTCTACGGACAATGGGAATTTTGTATAGCGACTAGTACACCCTGGGACTGTATAGCGTCAATGGGAATTTTGTATAGCGACTAGCACACCCTGGGATAGTATAGCCTCAATGGGAATTTTGTATAGCGACAAGAGGAATGGAACAGGTAGGGTGACGTCACGGTACTGGACAGTTGCAACATGTAGCAAGGACCGTGACGTCATGCCACCTGGGTCATTTCTATATACAAACACAAATCATTCGCGTCCGTGTTTGTGGATATTATAACTCTCTATACACAAGCCATCAGCCAATCAACAGTACTAAAATCAGCAACTATAAAAAATCAGCCACTGTTTCGTAGGCTGATGGCTTATACCAAATTACTTAAATACATAGAATCACGAACCATTCGTGTTCTACATCAATTTAATTCCTTAACTCCTAGACACTTGCAACAATGTAGCAAGTACCGTGACGTCATGCCACCTGTGTCATTTCTATATACAAACACGAATCATTCACGTCCGTGTTTGTGTATAGCAAGTACCGTGACGACACTTGCAACAATGTAGCAAGTACCGTGACGACATGCCACCTGTGTCACTTTTATATACAAACACGAATCATTCGCGTTCGTCTTTGTGTATAGCAAGTACCGTGACGTCATGCCACCTGTGTCATTTCTATACAAAGTTTGAATCATTCGCGTTCGTGTCAGTGAATAGTATAGTATAGTATGTTTTATATATTCTCTTTTTTTCCATAGATTGATGAACATCAGTCTATGATACACAAATTATAAAATCGACTAACAAAATTTTTTAGGTAAGAGAATAATGTTTTGGGGAGTTAAATAAAAATTATACAATCGAATAAAAAAAATTTTAGGCAAGAAAGAATAAGTATCTTTTCGAGGTAGTGGAGTGGTCCTGAAAAGGGTCTTTGTCGCGAACGCATAAACACTCTAAACTTACTATCCAAACAAACGTACGAGAACGCATAAAATACACACACATATACTATCCACACCAACGAATGAGAATGCATAAAACACACACCTATTTACTATCCACACCACGAACGCGAATGCATAAAACATACACCTGTTTACTGTCCTCACCAAATGAGAATGCATAAAACATACATCTATATTCTATCCACACCAACGAACACGAACCCCTACTCAGTTTTAGTGTCGAAACGCTATGATAGCTCATGTCATGGCGAGGGATAGAGAGAAGTTAAAGAGCATTTGTAATGATAATTTTTTTTGAAAACAAACAACAGACACATCTTTTTCAAAACACAACATTTTTTATTCAACAAACAACTAATCACTAACAAGTAACAATAACATCAAACAAATTATTTTTGACAAGGTTGACAACGTTGTGAAATCATGTGAGATTTCCATTGATGGCAGTCATGAGGCCATTGATGTACACTACGTTTCCTAGCTAAAGACAAAAGATAACCATAATGGTCACAAAACCATCGATCTACATTCTCATCGTTTCTAGAAGAGTGACGATCAAAATAAGTCACTAATTGTTCTAACGGATATCCAAGACTGCGTTGATGAAGAAAATACACACAATATTGTCCACACACCATGGAATCTGTGCCTTGTAATTTCACATTATTGAATCGTGTCGTCTGGGCATTTCTTCTCATAAAGTCAATGATGTCGTCTTCCAAAGGGGTAATCCATACGAATCAAAATATTCCACTTAATCCTCTTGAGGGATGTAGACGGCAACCCAGTGGGTTCCTGGGAGGTGACTGTCGTCCGTGTTGATGACATAGGCTTGATGGTCTTGAGGTTTGCGATGAGGTAGTTCATCTTTAGCGCACACGACAGGATTCCAAGAAGCAGTATACGAGCTATTGTTCAAAAGGTAATAAAGTTCCCAGGTATCCATTTTTTGTTGTCTTGTTTTTTTTTTTTCACAAGCAATGATAAGTCATCAATTCAATTCTGACTTTTTGTTTTAAACGCTCTGTCAAGTAGCCGTTTCTTCGCCTTGTCTCCCAACTCTGGGCTAAGAGAGATTCGATGCGATAGATCTCTAGAGTAGTCAATGGAGGGCAGGAATGATCACGCAAGCCTTTATACCACTCTTGCAACACTGCTTCTTCCGAGATGAGACTCCAAGCGTCGTCCAGATGCTCGTCCAATTTTTCTTCTTGACTCATCATCATACATGTATCGTGTTGAATTTGACTGGGATGATCGTTTAGACATCCATAACAATATTTCTTACTTAATTCCGTAATTGTATCCGCCAGGTGTTTAGCAAAACAAAACACTAAATGTTGTTATTGTTCTGGCCATCTGGACATGACCACGACCTCGTTCTCTTTGTCTTGGTCTTGGGGTTCTGCTTTCACGGTATCCTCCCATTCCATGTCCAAAGATTTTCCACCGTTCAAAGAGGGATAAGAGTCTTCCATAGTTTCTAATCGTCTAGAATGACTTCTCTCAAACTGTTGATTTCTATGGTATTATCGAATTCGGCATACGGGACGACTTTTACTGTCTCAGTGAGAGCTTCTGCAAACTGAAGTTCCACACGCAGTTGACCGGATTTTATAGGGTGGAAATGTCCCTCGCCGCTGCCTTGGTCTGGAGTGAAATCAAAAGCCCACAAAGTGTAACCTCCTTCATAATCTTTGTACGAAATGCCGTGGCTGGTGTTGGTTCCTAGCTGTCCGGTAGCTTCGTATAGGGAAAAGTATGATCTCAAGTTATTCTTCTGGGCAAAGTTAGGTTCGAAGGGTCTGGTACACAAGGTCTTGCCATCGCGACTGACTTCGATCTTGGACACTCTGTAGTGCTTAAACTAGAAAGGATTTTGATCGTGGGCTCCGTTGAGGGCTGCATTACTGACGATGCCAATGATTAAACGTTTGGGTAACTGTCCTTGGAACAGATGATCTTCGATCTTGGATGGGAGTCCAGCAGCAATGGTGAATGTTTTCACTTGTACACGTCGTATCGGATACTTGGCGGTCGATCTGCTCAATGTGTGACTAATGTCGTTTCCTGCTTTAGGTAACACTTCTACGCGACGCACGTTAAGTCTGGCTTCTTGGATGATGGTTTTGTACTCGTTGGGATGAGCCATCAAATGGAAAGCGACACTGCTGCGATTGAGTCTCAGGCGAATATCCACTCCGTTCAGCAAATACTTGTCTTGCAACCACATGTCCAAATGCAAGCGATCCATCAGTTCTAAACTACGAGCTTGCAGGAATTTCCTTCGACTGTTGTTAAAACCCACATTGTGAGGATTGTCATCGGCTGTCAGGGCTGTGTCGTTAAACGTGTCTTCACCTGCGGTGTCAGGTTTCCATACCACGCAAGCATCCAGATGAGTGTTCTTGGCCTCTTTTCCGTACGTCAAGAGATTTTCTAGGTACGCTCGGTAAGGGTAAGTATCCATACTACTGCGGACCAGTTTGTTATTCAAGTACAAATCCACTTCGCTGAACAAGGAATGCATGAAATTGTTGACGGGAGCTACTCTGGCATCGGCTCCCAGATTGGTGTTGTCCGTTTTGATCACTTTCAGTTTCAGATACAAGTAACTGCTATTCAGATCGATGTAATCTTCGGGTTGTCCTTTGATTTCAAACTCGATGGAAGCTGAATCCGTCAAAGAGGAGACGGGATGAAATTCAACCCATTGGGATTCTTGCATCGTCATCAGGGTGGGTGGCATGGCAAACAGATCCAGTTACGACTTGGAACAAGCACAAGACTCTCGGTGCATCATTTTCTTTTTTCTAATAATGAAAAACGTCTAACTCTTGGACAGTTTTTCTTTCCTTAGTCTTTCTAGCTCAAGGGGTGTGAAGTCCTCTCAAGGGGTGTTTTCGTCGTCTTTATCTGCCTTGCCCTTCCTGTGGCGTCAGGGAAGCAGGAATGCCTGACTCGACAGCGTCTAGAGCATTTATGGGAGTTTCTCGTCGACCCAAAATGTCTTTGCCCGTTTGAAGCAAGATATTTTTGCCTGCTCTCAAGAAAGCTTCTTTGGGGTTTTGTTTGGCAATGATGACATTTTGGAGAAATTCTTTCCCTTGCGTCAACGCGGCATCTTTCAAGGCATGCAATCCCCGTGTCACCATCGTTTTCAAAACGGGAGCCACTGTACGAAAGGCCGATTTTAGCATGTCTCCTAAACCATGTCCTCGCTGTCGAGCGACTCCTTGGTACACAGGATACATGACTGACAAAGGGTTAGAGTAATCGTTTTCGAAAATGGAGTTTCACTGTGACTTTCCCTTTGGTAAATGGAATATTTTGTCCTAGATCTCCTTTCATAGTAATGTTGACAGTGTCGAAATACGACTTACTGACTGGCAAATAGTGAGGATGTACAAATTTGCGGTGAACGTGATAGGTGTTTCCACCTTCCTCGTCAGCGTTCGTGGCAGAATCCACTTTGAAAGGAATAACACGCAGTAACAGTACGGAGGTGTGTCCCACCACGTTGTACTCCGCGTTGTAGCCCCAACTTTTCCAGTCACGTACATCACGTACGAAGCGATAGTCTCCCAAAACGGATAAAAAACCGTGTGACAAGTCATTGACGTTATTTTTTGCTGTGTGCCACGGAACCAACGAACCAACCGAGAAAGATGTCACCCCAAAAACGACATTCCACTTCTACCCACAAAGGAAAGAAAAGGAAAGGACTGCCACCTCGTTTAGCCAAACATTGGGACATGTTGTCCGTCCTGTCCAAAGTTCCTCCACCCATGCGAAAACAACTCATTCAAACTGCCTCCAAAGAGGTCATCGATATCGTGTGCGAATGTTGTCTGAATGTCTTGAAAGGCACAATACCTTTGTCTAAACACCAGAAAGAATGCTTAGCCAAACATCGACACGTTCTTCGCCAAATGGTCCAAAAGAAAACACCCATTGGTCAAAAGAAAAAGATGTTGCTGCAACGAGGAGGAATTTTGCCCTTTTTGCCCATGTTACTGAAAGGTGTAATGGGAACAGTGGGAGCACCCTTACTGAAAGGAGCAATGGGAACAATAGGAGGACCCTTGCTGAAAGGACTATTGGGAAACATCCTGGGAGGATGAAGATAAAAAGATCCAAGAAGATAAAAGGGACCTTTGGAGTCAAAAGATCTCAGACGTGATCCTTGAAATCCGATGGAAGGACGAAAACTAGCTTTAGTCCCTTGCAAACGATGGATGGAATACCATCGTTGGCAAGAACAACGAACCCCGCATTTACCTGCCAATCCTCATTTGACCGAGATGTCCCAGTTACAACACGAATTGCAATCATTGATGGATCGCAGCGATTTGTCAGAAACGGAAAAATCTCAACGGTACGGTCAATTGTTACAACGACAGCAACTCTTTCACCAGAAAGCTTTAGACGAAACAGCTCTACCCACTCTGAAAGATATTAAGGCCTTGACGAAAAGTCAACCAACACCAGCACTACCACCCCCAGCGGTCAAGACAGACGTAGCCTCACGTATGCCTGAGGAGGAAGAGGCGCGAGAAGTCTTTCAAACACCGTCAGCAGCTCCCATCCCTAGTAAGATTGCAGCGTCCTTGTTGACCCCTTCCCCTACACCGCAACGAGAAGAACTTAAAGCTTGGGTTAAAAAGATGATGTCCACTCCTCCTTCGACAGAAGTGAAAAAGAAAGAAGGGAAAACAGAAGTGAAGAAAGAAAAGAAGACCAAAGCCATTCCATTACCACCACCACCACCACCAAAACTACCTTCGACTTCTACTCCCGTGGCACATCGGACACGTAAAACCGTTTCTAAACCACTTCAGAGTACCATTAGCGAAGAGTGGATCACTTACTAAAAAGTGGAGAAGGTGTTAGCCAGCATTTACTACGATCCATCCCATCCTGCAGGTTACGGAGGAGTTCAGAAATTGTATCGTGCTGCCAAAACTCGACTGAAAAGTATCCGTTTACCTCAAGTACAACGCTGGTTACAAGAACAAGCCACGCACACTTTACACAAACCCATTCGACGAAAATTTTCCAGAAGTCGCACCCGAGTGGAGGGCATCGATCATCAGTGGCAAGCCGATTTAGCCGATGTCTCTCATTTGGCCACCTACAATCGTGGCTACAAATATTTGTTTTGTGTCATCGACGTCTTTTCCAAATTTGCATGGGTCGTGCCATTGACATCCAAATCGAGCAGTGAGTTAGTGCGAGCCCTCAAACTGGTGTTGAAACAAAGTGGTCGTCACCCTCTTCGACGGCAAACCGACAAAGGCACCAAATTTCTGAACCAAGCTTTCCAAAAAGAATTGAAGAAACGTGACATTCATTTTTTCACCACCGAGAATCCCGAAACCAAAGCCAGCATCGTGGAACGTTTTCAACGCACCTTGAAAGAACGCATGTGGAAATATTTTACGCATCAACACACTCTCAAGTACATCGACGTCTTACCGCACCTCGTCCAATCGTACAACCAATCTTACCATCGAAGCATCGGACGTACCCCCCAAGAAGTGACTCCTGACAACAAAGTCACCGTCTTCGAGCGTCTGTTTGGTACGTCCCCGACAGAGACTGTCCCCAAGAAAGGTGGAGTGTTGGCAACAGAAGATTGGGTACGCATTGCCAAAACCAAACGCACTTTCGACGAAGGTTACTTACCCAACTGGACCACCGAATTGTTTCGTGTCACCGAATGTGTGCGTGGCCGTCATCCTCCGGTCTATAAATTAGAAGACATGAACGGAGAAGTGTTAAAAGGAACGTTTTACTTGCCCGAGTTACAACGTACGAGATCGAAAGCATACTCGATCGAAGAACCCGAAAAGTAGGAACAAAACGTGTCAAAGAAGTCAAAGTACGTTGGAAAGGATATCCTCCCAGTTTTGACTCTTGGATCGACGCTTTGCAAATCATCGACTATAAAAAGAAGTGACCATCATGCCCTTCAACACAGCCTCGGCTACTGCAGTGACCACTCCTTCGCCCAGTTCTTCTGTGCAAGATCTACAAAAGCAACCCTTGTGGGTGTGGTGTGGAGAACGTGTGCCTAAAACGCAAATCGTCTTTTTCTGCCAAATCTTTGTGGTTTTAATCATCGACTAAAATAAATCTATCCACACCATAACCCCTTTATGAAATCAGGGACGGAGTCGTCGGCGATGAAGTCGTCGAAGAAATAAACACACTTTTTCGTCTACCGCAAACAGTACAAATACCTTTTAGCATCGTTCTGTTATTTTCTGTTCTAATTTTTCGTCTTTGTTAGGCGTTTTAGTTTTACATTATAAGCAATACGTTATAGTTTGCGACATGTTATATTCCATCGTTACACAAAATTTATTGCTATATGATCGTTGTTTTTGCTTGGATGTCTGTGTTACGTATATGTAATTAAATTGCTCGTGTGTTAGTTTTAAAATTCTTTTTTATTTTTTTTTGTTTCATTACATTTTATTGTAATGATAATTTTCATTGGATTTGAAATTCTTTTCCGAAAATTGGCTTGACCCGATTAGATTATAATATTTCTTCAGCACTACTTTTAGCTCACTCTGGTTCATAGATTTCGTAATCATCAATTGAAGACGATTAGTTATTGCCAAGGTCATTTTCGGCTCTCGTGTTAGCTGAATTGTAACAGCATTTCGTTTTTATTTTTTTCCAGTGTGAAAATTTGATTCTTAGATAGGGCTGTTCTAGCTACGTGATAATTGTCATTTTTTTTATTAGAAATCACGTAGCCTGTCACGTGAACTACCATGTGATCTAAAATCGAGGCTTAAAACAGCCATTTTATACTAGATCTATTGAGTTGTATTTTAAACCTTGACAGCTCAAGAGGTTTTTATTATTAATGCCAGATTGTTTTTGAAGTTCATCTATTTTTTGGAATTTAATAATTTATTCTCTAGAAAACTAAACAAGTGCTTCGTATTTATAAAAGTTCTGGGAGAAAGAAATTCAGTGGAAATTTATTCTGGAATTCTATACGGAAACATTATAAACTGTGATTCAATTGAGGATCTGTTGCCACCAGTACAACCTAATCTGACTTCATCGCCTCCATATTGGAATTTCATCGAGATTCGAACCTGGATTCAATTAGAACTGTTTAGTGATAGGACTTGTATTTTTCAATCCTAGGGTTAAATTTTGGATTATATTCACAAACCGTTAGTCTTATTTCCAATGTTTACATTGTTTTCTAGGGAAATAAATTATTTTGTTAAAATTTACAAAGCTTGTTGACTTCACTCTTTTCTTTTGTTACATTTGTACGAGCCTACACGTAACAGTCTGTCAAATTGTAAAATTACTTTTAGAAAATCGGAATCCAATCCTTCGGATTGCTACATCTGCCGCATAAACATAATACAATAATAACCACAAGCTGATGTCCCAATGGGCTGTAGTTGATTAGACTAGTAATTTATTTCTTAAAATTTAAACATATATATTTTATGAGATCACTCGGAGGAAGTCCGAACGAATCAAAATAATTATTGTTGTAAACAGCAACCCAATGTCTACCAGATCCATCATCGAAGTTTTGTATGTTAATGATACACGAACTACCTGCTGGTACGTCATCAAGTTCATCTTTGGGAAATACTCCGCGAGATCCGTTTTCGACTTCGGATTTTAATTTTTCAAGTAAATCAAAATTACTCAGCGGCGCCTGGTCCCTGATAGTGTCATTCCGCGTCCGATTCCTAGTAGATTCGCAAGAAGACTTCCCGATAATCCCGCTAAAAGTGGAGCTATTGGAATAAATCCTCCTTGTTTTGTTTACTTTTGGCGACTTGGACTTTGTCGTTGTTTCCTTTTGTTTTGGTTGTTGACGACTTTTTAGCTGTCATTATATTATTTATTGTGACATAAAACTACGTCATCGATGACGCAGTCGCAGTGACAATAGATTTGTTTGATAACGTCTCCGGAGACCCCGTCTCCTGAACCCGCTTTTTTAGTTGTTTCTGATACTGTTCCAGATGCTGCTGCTAGTCCCAGTGTTCCTAGCACAGGTACAGGTAAAATCTTTGGTATTGCGCTAGCTATTACAGGAAGTACTGGTCCAAGAAATCCGCCATTGACCGCATAGCGGTTGGACATCGCTGTTACTTGTGAAACGGACAGCTTAAGAACAAACGGTTTTCCTGCGATCGCTTTGCGATCAAGTTTATTGATTTGTTGTTGCGTTAACATTACTTTAACCGCTGTTTTATTCGAAGTCGCCGGAGATATCATTAAAGAAACAGAACGGCGTTTAGTAACCGCTGCTGATGATTTTTCAACTTGTCCGGGCGTTAGGTATATTTCTCGAGTTGTGTACTCGGTTTTCATTATATTAAGGTTGTTAGATTAAACTTGTAGTCATTCTTCCTTTGGTCGCGTCAGTTGTCAAGAATCTATCACTGACGACTTGAGCGTATACGTTACACTGCTCAGCTGGAGCCACACCAAACGTCGAAGTAACTTCAATATCAGCTGTAGATCCCCTAGCTCGTTCGGATTGTTTTGATACGTCGAAGTAAAATATTGGGTATAGCGACCTAAATTCTTCGACAGATATTTGGCTTCCACTGTCAATGTCCTGATATTTTTGTATTGCTTCCATGAGGTACATGTAAGCTCGTGTAACGTTTCTTGTTTCATCGTCAGCAAAGTTACATTCCATTGCTCGTTCGGGATATTGTTTCGAATTTATCCTAACAAAGATTCGCCTGACATCGGGGTTATCAAATACGCAATTGTTCATTTCTTGGTCACCACGACGCGCCTGTCGTTGAAATACAACAAACAACTGTCTCGGTAATTGTTCGCTGGGAGCGGTTGTAACACGCCACGTATAATCAGTTGTGTTAGGAATTGCTTGTTTGATAAATTTTGTTCTGCTGAAAATATATCTTTTTTGTCCACGCGGTCAATGTCGACTCAAGTTCCATCATCTTACTCGTTGATGGGACAACTCGTGGCATCCACAACGCTAATCTTGTAATAACAAACTGTCCTTCAGCTACTCCATCAGCGTGTGTTATACAATCGTTTTTTTCCGCTCGATCTAAAATAAGGGTATGTTTTAGTCCACGAGAAACTTTGTTGCGATCGCGACATAATCCAAATATTGTGCTCAACGGAAGCATCATTGTTATTTGGCGAGATTCTGCTGCAAACGCTTTCTTTTAGCATATCCCTCATTATATTCCTGTCGCCGTAATCTTGTGGCCGCTAATCTTATTGAATCCCCTATCGCAGCTGCATCATTAGCAGCTGGATTGGCGATTAGATTATTGTTATCTGGAGCAGGAACGCAAGCACCAGTACGGAATTCGCTTGAAACAGCTGTCCCGAATGAGGTATCTTTAAACCACATAATGTTAGTGGCAACTGATCTCGAGAAATCATTGCTAAACGAGACGATGTTAAGTATTGTACTTCCTACTGGCAAGTGCATCGAAATATCTTCCACGGTTTGATTGGCCAGCTGGTATTTAGCACTTCTAAACAAACTCCAACCGTTATTGACAAGCGCAATTTCTGCACCAACTGCAATATTACCGCCAAGTGCTGTTAACACTTGACCACGTACTTCTAACACCGCCTTATGCGGCAATAAAAACACATCCTCATCTCTTGTATTAAAAGTTCTAACTCCGGCCTAATTTGGTTCGTTTGAGTTTTCATCGAGATACTCGACGTATTCGAATTCTGTTACAGTGCCATCGGTATCATATTCTCCGGCAAGATCAAGATATAACTTTTAGCTGATATTATTTTTATTTATAATAGCCAAACAAAATTGCAACGACAACGTCGTCAGCGACTAAAAATCAGCAGAAGTCATTGGCTTTGTTTTCTTTACAAGTTTACGTACTATTTCTTCACCACGCGGTGATAATATTTTTTTTGTTGTAGTTATCATAGCTCGTTCTGTTTCTTTTGTTGGTGCAATATTTGATATTACTTGTTTTATTTCCGATGTCGAAGGTGCAACACCTTTGGTGTCGCCTTTAATTTTATCGGCGAATTTTTGTCCGTCTGCAGTGCCAGCCGCATTCGCAAAACATTTACCTGCGTCAAGTGCAATTGGTGCTACTTTACGCACTATTCCTGGTATATTCTCAGCAATTGCTGTAAATATATTTCAAAAAATCCACCTACGATTTTTCTTCTCTAAATTTTTCTTCGTCTCATCTTGTTATAAAATATTGGTTTACAAAATTAATTTTGCAACGACTTCGACAACTACGCTGTTGCGCGTAGGTGTAAGTGATACGTGACAATTTCATTGTTAAGATCTATTTGTCGCCCAGATTGATCTGTTAGTTGCATTGTTATACTCGTTATTTGATTTTCAAGATTAATCGGATAGTTTATTAATTGTCTAGGAGTAATTTGTATCAGTGATCCTGGAGAAACTTCTGGTGAAAAACTATAAATAATTTTACCTTGGCTTCCTAACGCTGAATAAGATCCTAGTGCAATAGAACAATTAATTAAAATTGTATTTACTTCTGTTATGTTAACTGGTAAATCTCCATCATACGATATACTTTATTCTGCAAAACTGCCGTATTGTCGATGATTAAATCCTATCAACGGTGCAATACTAGTGGCTGGTGAAAAATCAATTATCAGATTACTTTTTTAACGTGATTCTAGCTCGTAGCGTATTATAGTTCGGAGTTAACTCAAAATTGTCTACGACGGCTCCGTTTTTAGTTATTAGTTCTTTAATCGTTTTATTAAGATCAGTTACGTTGTACGCTCCTTGTGGTATTTTGACAGACACCCACGCGCTAGAATTAAATGTAAAGTCGACGTTTACGTTTGTTTTCACATTTGCCATAGAATGCCATATTGTAGCGGAAATTAATACAATTTCGTATTGTTTATTTGGATTTAGTTCTATTGGTGGATTGTAATACAGAGAAAAGTTTGCGCTGTTTCTTGTTGTTTGCGATGAATCAAGTAATAGTGTTGTTGCTGTTAGTGACATTATATCAAGGTTGTTAGATAAGATCACTGTATAAAATTTGGTATGCGGATGATGTAAGTAATCCACTCGATCTAAGATGATCTAATATATCAACAATTTCGTTGTCGATTTCAATGCTTTCATTACCAGCTCCTTTCGATGATATCAACAACATAAGTCGGTTAATTATTTCAGCGGTGGATGCAAAAACTTTAACTCCAGATCCGGTTGTTTCTGTTGTGTTTGTTCTTTTCTCTGGTAATCTTCTATCTCGTTCGCTTTCATACTTATTAAACAGTCATTTGAAATTCCAACCTATGGGATAATCTTTTCTCTTGTTCTGTATTTGCTCGCTGTGTTATGTAAAACATCAGCAATAATTCCTTCTCTTATAAAATCATGTTTTTAATAAAATCCTTTCATCTTTTACTTTTTTAATTTCTTTATCAGCATATGAACTAGCTTCAATAATTTTTTCTAAGTATTCTGTTAAATCTTTATAATTTTCTGCTGACCAATTTTGAATATTGCCAATGTCTTTGATATTATGTTTACCAATAAAATCATTATATTCTTCATCTAATATTTTATCACGTGCATTTTTTCTATAAAATCTTATTTGAACTTCGATAAGCATTATTTCTACGGTAGCTTCAGTTATTCTTTTTTGTCCCGCAGCTAATTTCTTAGTTTGCTCTGACAAATTCTCTATTAACCTCTTTAACTCGGCTTAATTAACCGTCAATCTTGCAATAGCATGTTGAAGCGCAGGAGGGTTGTTTATTAATATGTCAAATTCAGCCTGTCCTGCAACAGGATCAGCAATATTTCTAAAAAGTTCCTCTACAATTTTTTAAGTTTCTTCTTTTGATCTTTCTCCGAGTAAACCTAACAAGCCTTTTTCTTTCATTTTTTCTAGTTCTTCCGGAGACAATGTTGATATTTCTGGTTGTTTGCCAAGTACAACTTCAGTAACCGGCTTAAAAAAATATGGTGGTTTCTTCTTCTGCAACGCGTTGTCCACTCCGCGTTTCTTGCACTCTTTTCTTAAAAGCAGCTGGAGTTTCAACAAATTTCTTTAGTATTTCAATTCTTTGTTGATGTTTGTCCATCTGTTATTTTTTATATGCTTTATAAAATTCACCTAGATAAATTCATTAATACAACAACGAAACATTTTATTTGGATCACGCGCTAATTTATCAGATAAAAAGAAATTGTATTTGTCTTTGCTTGCTTGATGAAATAATTCAATAAATTTATCTTTCGTTACATCACCGCATTGCTCGTTTGCAATATTTCTTACATCAACATTATCTAGTCCAGGAAACAATATAAAAGGTCCCGTATTTCGCCGAATAAATCTGTCGAAGTTATAGAACCCCTGCGCGAGATAAATTGAATTACATTTTTTTGTTACGCGATAATGAAAAATAAGACTTAATCTTATTCATCTCCTCGTTGTTTAGCGGAATATCATCAAACACAATTATTTTATGTTCGGACGAATCAATTCATCGACGGGAATTAAATCTTCCGGTTGTTTTATTAAAAATATATCATCGCAGGGCCAAGTTCATCACCATGTGTTTCGTTATATTCGCTTAATAGCTCGTATTTGTCCTGCTGCGGATTAATTGTGTAAATATACAAACAATCGTAGTTAAAGTTAATGTTGAGCAAAAGATTCAATAATAGATTTGTTTTACCGGATCCTGTATGACCAACAATAAGATAATGACAATCTGGAAATTCGTTGTTGTGTTTATGTTTGATTAATCGTTCGGTGTCAAAATTTAATATCGATGACTGCGTCATTGTTATATAATTTTATGTTATATAATTTACATAATATGACCTATTACACAAAGTTTGGAACAACGCTCATCGATGACGAACCATCAACAATAACTACTGATACGTCATCGTGCGTCAAAAAAACCGGCGATACAATGACAGGTTATTTATTGATGTCCAATCAACGAGTTCCTGGTTTAGAAGTAGATTATCCACCACCAAATGTTGACCTTACTCAAGCGGTAAGTTACTCACAACTAAAAATGATCGACGATAACAAACTATCATTGACAGGAGGAACGTTAAACGGTAACTTGGATATGTCAGGAAAAAATTATAAACTTGGAAACCGCATACCCACCAGCAAACTTAAATCAAACCCAAGCGGTGAGTTATTTACAGTTGAAGTATGTGGATGGCAACAAGCTTGATAAAACCGGTGGAACAGTTACAGGTATTATTAATATGTCAAGTAAAACAATTATCGGGTTGGAAAGCACATATCCACCAGCAAATGTTAATAATACACAAGCGGTGAGTTATGCGCAACTAAAATCTATTGACGATAACAAGCTCGATAAGTCCGGCGACACAATGACAGGTGACCTGAAAATGAACAATAACTCAAAAATAACTGGATTACCGATAAATTCACCACCAACTGATGATACTGATGCTGTTAGTTATGCTCAGTTAAGAGGAGCACTCGCCCCGTATTTAAGACAATCCGATGGACCAATGTCAGGCGACATAAATATGAGAAACAACAAAATAACAACAACATATGTTCCAGTTAACCCTAATGATCTGACAAATAAAGCGTATGTTGATAGTCTATCTGGTGGTGTGAAACGAGCCAAAAATAATGTTGGGTATATTCCAACACTTTTTAAAGCATCTGATAACCGAGTTGGGTTTGAGGTAAGCGCATCAACACACTATCCTGAAAATTATCCTCATCACGCTTTCTCTGATAGACAAGAATGGACGACTAATGGTGAAATCAAAGGCTTTTGGATTAAAATTAAATGTCCTGGTTCAGTTGCTATTTGGCAATTTCGTTTGCGTGGCAGATTAAACTCTACTGTTGGGCGAATTTATGATTGGCGATTGGAAGGATCAAACCATGATATTAACTGGACAACATTGTATAGTGCAACAAATGTATATATTTCAAAAACTCAGTATTTTACAATTTCAACTGAAAATACTGTTAATAAGTACTTTTATTTTGAATTTATGTTGTCGCTGATGAAGATCCATTTCCGAGATTGACAGCATGTCAAATATACACAGTCAATGATCAAATTTAGTCTACTATTGTATAATAAATGTCAGAACCACCAATTATAACCGTTGCAAGAGAATTTTATGATAATATTTTTAACCTAGACAAAGATGTTAGTAGTGGAACAGATGTTAGCGACGAATCACGAGCGCAAAATAAAATCCAACTTATGAAATATATTAACATTCAAAATTTAAGTACTAAAATATCAGAAGGAATAAATAATTTTGTTCGCGTTAGGTATATGTGAGGACCACAACTGAGAAAAGCAATAAACGACTTTGATATGATAAAACAGATACTGTCATCCTGATGATTGTCTAGAAGAACAAAAAAAAAAAAAAGGTTGAAATCCTGCTGAAAAAAATATTACTTGAGCTTGACAAGGAATATATAGATTTAATAATACGATCAAATCTAATAAAAGCACGAGCTTACGGTGGAAGAGATTATGAAGAAAAACGAATAAACGACAATCATGATCGTCTCAACAAACTAGCGGAATCTAAAAACTTAAATTTAATAAGAAACAAAAAGATACAAGATAGTTTTTCAAAACGAGAAATTGTTTAGCATCTCTGTATGTACTACCACGACAAAGAAACCCTAGTTAAAATCGCTTTTTTAACAACGAATACAACGTTGGTTATTAAGGTGTACTCAAACGCAATTCTACCAATGATACGTAAAAACCAGAATTTAATCTGTTTATTGTTAACAAATCTCTAGAGATAATCAAAGATTTTAAAGATGAAATTGATAATTTCAGTGATGTTGAGCCAGAAAAGTTTTTTGAAGAAGTCGAACAAACAAGGTTGGAAGAAAAGATTGATTCTTACTACAACATAATTGAAGAATATGATGTTTTATTTTCATCAATCCAACGCTCCGGACAACGGTCAATACGAAATTATTATAATGAAATCGAGAAAATACTCACGAAACCATAAGAAAAATTAATGCTGAAAGTAGCTTCTGTTATTGGTCTTCTCACAATTGAACGAGCCAGACTACGAAAAGTAATGCTAATAAATTTTATAGTCGCATACGCAATTATCAGACAATATCTTGTCCTCAAAAATTTTACTTTGGATCAAATAAGCTTAGTACTTGGGTTTGTTGATGAAACAGAAAGAGAATACGGTAATTTGGTAAATAAAACAGATTTGTATGAACCTGAAGTAGAAAATACGTTTGATTCCTACAGTTGGTTAAAGGAAAATGAGGTATTAACAGATGAACGATATAACGATATTTCGTCTGATGTTTATGACAAGTATAGAGATTTTATAGCTGATCCTAACAATGATAAGTTCCGTGAGTTTCTTGATTCAATTGTTGGTGTTAGAACTTTTAATATTGTTTAAAAATTGTAAACGAATATTGTATAATGAACAAACAGATCATCGATTTCAATTATGTTTCAGAAGAAATTCCAAAACAGGATGTGGATGCACTAATGCAATATTACAAATTTTATCATAAAAACCTTTGATGCATAAAACAATGTTACAAGTATTATATTCGAATACTTCAGATAATATCATATTTACCACTGCTAATGACTTGCTTTGGTATAACCTCAAGTGGAGCATCATTAAACCCGTTTTTGTTAATAATATCCGGTGTTGGTGTTTCTCTTGCAACAGCGTGTAAAAACAATTGAGCCTCGACTTGAAACTAAAAAAATGCCTGCAAAACAGCAAGCATCAGTTATAAAAAATTACTTGATCAGCTACGATGTTATTTACGAGGTATAAAATACGATATGGACGATTTAATACGCGAGTTTCGTGTTATTGACAATTTGTTAACAGATATTCTGCCAATGAGAGTTAGCAAGTACGAAAACATTACCGTAAAATATGGTTGTGTTAGTAGTAATAGTAAATGAGCTGTTTCTATCTCAGAGACCCCCTTACCCCGACAAAACATATTTTGTCAGAAATATGCAAGAAATCCTTATCATGTGAAAGTCATTATTTTGAGCTAGAAAATGCTGGTGAAGAAAATGTCAACATAGAAGCGTTTTGGAGGGGGAAGGGGGTCTCTGAGATAGAAACCTCATTTACTATCACTACTATTACTAAGAGGATCTCTTACCTTTTTTGGTAAAAAGTGACCACGAACCATAGCTTTACGACTACGCACTTATCTTATTCCTGGATGTGTTAATCCACGACTGGCAAATAGTTTTTCTATTATGTATAGTAAAATGGGCCTAGCGGATCCAGCCATGAAAGGGATCAATGAAATCATTCCTCTTTTCTTAACTGTTCTTTTGAGAATTTCATATCTACACCGTAGCCCCTGATAATTCGTTTATTGTTCCGTTATTTCTGGTTTTAATTTTGGTGGTGTTGCTTTTCCAATTAATTTTTTTTAAAATTGGTTTTGTTGGATTTTTTTGGAGATTCATCAGCCCCATCTTCACTACCAATCACACCTTTCAATCTTTTTGTACCCATCTTGGATGCTAATGGTTTCCTCACATTTTTCTTATTGTTGGTATTTTACTTGCTAAAATGTTCGGTCACCTCGAAAATACACGTTTGAAAGCATCCAATATATTGCCAAATATTAAACCTCCAGTAGTTTTTCTTTTCTGATATCGAGTATTTCGTACTAGCGTGTTCATTTATATTTGTATTTTTATTATTAAATTTTCTATTGTTATATAAGTGCTTTGAAACTCTACATTGTCTTGTAAGTATACCTCTACATTGTCTTGTAAATATACCTCTACATTGTCTTGCAAGTATACCTCTACATTGTCTTGGAAGTATACCTCTACATTGTCTTGTACGTATACCTCTACATCGTCTTGTAAGTATACGTCTACATTGCCTTGGAAGTATACCTCTATTGTCAGAATAAAAAATAAATATTATTATTATTATCAGAATAAAAAATAAATATTATTATTATTATTATTATTATTATTATTATTATTATTATTATTATTATTATTATTATCAGAATACAAAATGAATATTATTTTTATCTGATTCTGAGTAAATTAATTTTGAGTAAATATTATTATCAGAATAAAAAAAACATTATTATTATTATCAGAATAAAAAATAATTATTATTATTATTATCTGATTTTGAATAAATTGATTCTGAGTAAATATTATTATCAGAATAAAAATAAATATTATTATTATTATCAGAATAAAAATAAATATTATTATTGTTATAAGAATAAAAAATAAATATTATTATTATTATTATCTGATTTTGAATAAATTATTTTATCAGAATAAAAATAAATATTATTATTATCTGATTTTGAATAAATTGTTTCTGAGTAAATATTATTATCAGAATAAAAAATATGATTATTATTATCTTATTTTGAATAAATTGATTCTGAGTAAATATTATTATCGGAATAAAAATAAATATTATTATCTGCTTTTGAATAAATATTATTACTCTGATTCTGAGTAAATATAAATAAATATTTTTTTTTTTAACTGTAGTCAGAAATGAATTATTCCTCCCTTGACACTTTCACTTTCAGTTACTAGTTTCACTTTGTTTGGCTGGTACCACAGTCACGGTGACAGAGTTAGTTTCGTTGTCACTACAGTCACTGGTGACAGCGCTTTCAGAATCACAATCATCACTGACATTAGAAACAAACATAATCTCTCAGTTGTCTTATACGAGCGTTCACAAGCTTTTTGCTTCGTACTCGTGAGATAATTCTGACCTAATTTTTTCGATTGAGTGTGCAAGGGGAACAAATAGTTTGACGTGAGCATCTGTAATCTCCGCCAACAACTGTAACATTGCCTGCTGAATCAACTTTATGAATCTGTAATCGGCTGGTAGTGTATATCTGTTCTCGGATTTTCGAAATTGTAATGATTCAACATCACATATAATTTTTTTTCAGGATTAAGTTCATCAGAAATTTTTATAACGTCATGTTGTAATTGCTTAATAGCAACAATAACAACACTAATATTTTCGTGATTCATTATACAATAAATATATATTTAAAATAAAAATATTTCTGATTAATCAGAATAAAAATATTTCTGAATAATCAGAATAAAATAAAGGTTTCACTTACCTATTCGTTGTACAAATCCACTTGCAGAATGGCCACAAAGAGAAATTCTGGTTGCCTTTTATAGCGTCAAAAATACCTACACGGAATTTCCATTACGTATTTCTAGAATGTTTTGGGAATTTCCATTATGTATTTTCTAGAATGCTTTGCGAATTTCCATTATGTATTTTCTAGAATGTTTTGGGAATTTCCATTATGTATTTTCTAGAATGTTTTGGGAATTTCCATTATGTATTTTCTAGAATGTTTTGGGAATTTGTGTTATGATCTGTTACCTGACAAAGTTATATATGTTTTGGAAATTCCGTGATGAGTCATTCTGGAAATTCCGTGATGAGCCATTGGAAATTCCGCGTAGGTGTTATGACGCTATAAAAGGTAGCCAGATTTTTTTCTTTGTAGTCATTCTGCAAGTGGATTTGTACAACTAACAGGTAAGTGAAACCTTTATTTTTCTTTGAACTTAGTGTTACAAACTGAAAAAATTACAGTTATCCTAAATATATCTTCTTCACACACGTTTCAGAAGTTACCTAATACTGAATAAACTGCAGTGTACATCTAAAATAAATCTGCCGGATGTCGTTGGGAGTTCTGTAAACAGATGTTACTTGACCTACTAAGCGGCAATTTAAGATATAAAAATAACCTACCTGGAATGTGCACGGCTATACTGAAGATCTACCTGGACTGCATGTGTATATTAAACATGTGAACAATCTGAATTTATCAGAGTGAAAAGGTGTTAAATATCCTTCTCTTTTATAAATTATACTGATCCACTGACTACAGACAGTTACTGAATATGAACGTTACAATGACAGAAAAAAAATCGCAACGGCCATGTAATCAATCTGGACAACTGCTTAATTACTATATCAGATAGAGAATTGCTTGACGAAGTTATCTCCCTTCATGTGTGTATACTGAAACGTTATTTTTTGTTCAAATTTCTTCGAAAATGCTGATTTGTATATATTATCCGCGACATATTTTACTGAAGGTGGGTGAACATCAAAATATTTAGCAGCTGCATTTATTGATGGAAATATTTTTTCTTGGCCTGTATCCATATTTACAGGTTTAACTGACCTAGGAGACTTGCAATTACTGCCAGTACCCCCACGTGCAGTATTCTGACTCTGTGTAATAGCTTGCAAATTACATAAAGAGTTATGTTTTGGATTTGAATCGATATGACCGATCACAAGTCCGTCCTCGATGACTCCATGAAAACATTCGTACAAAAATCATGTGATAAATATCTTTTTTTTCCAGCATTAAATCTAAGATAACCAGTATTATCAACAACACCGACTGGTTTTTTAATCGACAGTACCTAATTACACCATCTCGAGATGCTTCATAATTCTTGATGATGGGATGCTTCACAAATTTCTTTTGTTCCATTTGTATAATAATATTATTTGTCTAAATCATTATTTTGAAAATCTGGGGAGATAATCTTCGGCGGTCTTTATGGGAGATTCGACATTGTTTTAATCATAATATCGTTTCGGCTCTCTTTCTTTTTACCACCACAACGCACACACAACTGAGTTTCTCCTCTAACCCCAACACTACATCGCAAGCACTGTTTAAGTCCTAGACTCTCTCTGCGAATACATTGCATGTGGTATCCACACAATTCATTTACGCAGGCTTTGTTTCAAGGAGTTGAATAACCGATCATCAGCCACCTGCATTTATTGTTTGTTTGAATCATTATTTATATACTTATACTTCAGTTTAAATATATATTTGTCCTAATTATAGTATGGAAGAGTTTGAGAGATTATCTGTAATTAAGCCTTCTAGAGCCAGATTTGATCTTGACAAACTGCCGAAACCTAAATTTAGTTCTTCGATGCAAGATCTGGCTTTGGTGAACGAGAATATAACTGATCGTATCAGTGAAGCCAAGAAGCAATTTCGCGACGATGGTGCGGCTTATGTGTGGTCAACATTTAGAATCATGAATGTTATCGATGGTAGAATGAATGATGAGCGAGGAAGAAAGATTATTAACTATCTCGACGATCAGCGATATATTATTTTAATAAAATTTATTGTGCAGACAGACGACGACACTTGGATTATCCGTGACAAACTCGACCCTGTCCGTGTAAATGTTGGAAGTAGCATCGTCACGTTGAATAAAAATTCCAAACCAGGAACGCTGACTGGTATCGACAAACCATATTATGAACAAGCGTATCCTGTGACTGAAGTTGTTTATGCGCTATATCCGTTAAATGATAAACCCAACGTCAATGATCTTAAACCGATGAAACTGTCATCGTCGTTGACTTCGTCAGGGCTAAATTGTGTAGCTGAGCGAGTTACAGAGCAGTTCGCAAATGCGATACGTGGAAACGGTTTAACGGATTTGCGACGTGAAAAAATAAACACATGGGCAAACGGGTTAAAGATACCGAAGCGTCTATCAGCAACGTTGCTGAGTTAGAAAAAATATTAAGATTTCCGATTACGGTGAAGACATTAACCGGAGAGATTTTATACAAACCGAAATATAAGAAAAATGGAGCTCCGATAACAATCATTGATCATAACGCACATGCACGGACGTCCTCGGTGATGATATTTCCACGAGACAGAACAGTTAGATTTTATAGCGACTATATATTTGATTTATCAACGATACAGTCAGAGTGTTTGGCTGTTTCAAAGTTCCGATGACGGAAATTATGATCAGTTTGTACGGCTAGCGGAGAAATTTATCGTACAGAATCACTCCACGAAGAAATGAAAAATCTTGCGTTGAAATAAACGAACGATGATGATGTTATCGAACAATTACTAAATAACTGTTTTACCGTTCCATCAGTTGCTGCTCACGCTGCTCAAGATAAAAGTTCATGGAAACCTACAAGATCAGAATTTCTCGTTGATGTCCAACGTAGTTGTATCGAATACGGACACGTCGGATTATGGAATACTAAATACGATTACGACAACGTTATCTCAGTTGATAAGGTAGTGTGTTATCCTGGAAGTTTTCTTGGATACGGAGAGTGTTCTGAATACTTTACAAGATTTGGTCATCCAACAAACGAGATGATCAGAGTTGCAATAAATGGACCCCTACCAGATTTTGACCTGACTGGATTCGCCTGTATAGAGTCATTCGAGTTTTACGGGGATCTCCATCCGATTGTTTATGCTTGGTTTGGAAGACATTTTTGCAGAAAAATGTTGGGCTCCAATAGTACTATTACGATACATGATTGATGTATAAATATTAATATCGTTGGTTGTAAGTGAAGCGGTAATATCATATCGTCCGCAGAAACAAGTTTGGTTGCCAGAACCAGATAAGTTTGATGCAGAAAAAGATATCAGGAAAGAATTTCCTAATCTTGACGAGGATGAAATTGTTAAACTTATTAATGTTGTATCCGGATACAACAAAGAAAATAATGAAAAAGTTGCAAAAGATCTCGGCAGAAAAATAATTGGTAAGTTCTCACAAGGAAGTTCATGCAATCATAAACGAGAGTGTACAAGATTAATCATGGATGATGCAGAACTCGATTTTATAATTACTGATACAACGGAGAAAAACACGTTTATAAGTCGGAGTAATGCTTATTTATCGGACGGAACTAAATTAGGTACGGTTGTGAGCTTTACTGATAGTGAATGACCGCAGTTTACTCATTTGAGATCTTCGATGCTTGCGTACGTTTCGATAAACTTATTATCGATGATAAACAGATTTCCTGATACCGCAATTAGAGTCGCCACGGATTCATTTTATATAAATAAAAAATATTTGGATTTGCTAAAGCCGCTACTTGATACTGGTGAATGGGGATCATGGAGAATAAAACGCGAAAACATATTTAGTTATTCTAAATCCGTAGACGTCGAAATCGCGGAAACATATTACAAGAATAACAATCAAATACCAGCATCGACAGCGCCATCTGTGTTTGATCCCGTATCCAGGCATAAAACCATTTATCTCAATGGACCTGGAGGTTCTGGTAAAACAACACGTGCGGTTGAATTATTTCGGAATTTTGATATGGTTGTGCTCACACACACACACAGACTCGCCAGAGAAATGAACGAACGAAGGGTAACTTATCATAGTTTCTTCACATGGTGCGCAGACGCATGGACTCCATCGCGGATGGGTGAGAAATATATTCCTAAGATTATTATCTGGGACGAAATTTGTACAGTATCGCTGGAAGTATTAAAAATGTTTCTTGATTGGCTGTTATTGAAGAATACTGCTGTGATAATGTGTGGCGATCTTGGTCAACCACCACTTTTTGTTGGACAGTCTCCACATGAATGGTTAAAAACGTTTGTAGATTATTACGAAGAAATAAATGATGATCATAGAGTTATTGATGAACCGCTGAAAGAATTTAAAAAGTTAATCAGACTGCAGCCAGATAGAATACAATGTAAAATAATGCGCAAAATAATTCCAGAGACTACGATGAATGATTTCTGGAATTTATGGAGACCTGCTGATTTGACAGTTGCAAGTAGAAAGATAGTTCGTGATACACTGCATGAGAAATTATTTCTGTTACACAAAGAAATGTTTTCAAATCTACCTGTACCATTGTGTTCGACCAGCAGATACTCGACAACAGAATGTTGAAGTTGAAATTCCGGGCGGTGGTAAACAAAATCTCGTGTTAAATGATATTGATTTAGTTCCCGTTGGTGCTGTTGAGATCGCGTTAAAGATGAGTAAAACTACATGGACGTTAGGATACGCTATAACGATTCATTCATCACAAGGATTAACTATTTTTGATACAAATATTTGGATTATTGATGTTCGGATCGAATGGTCAAATTTAGTTTATCTCGCGGTGTCTAGAGTTAGAAGAATATCTCAACTGCGGAGGGTTATCATAGACAATGATAATGTAGTCGTTGACGATATCTGCGACTAAGTTGTCAAGAAAAAATTATCTGGTTATAATCAATGTGACCAAAAAAAAAAATAAAAAATAAGCGTGACTTTGATATCGATGCTGAATTTATTATGACACTGAAACAACGACAGAATACTCATTGTGCGAGCTGTAACTGTAAGATGTTGTGGCAGTATTCGAATAATAATCCAAGACAATTTACCGTGGATAGAATTAATAATAGTAGTCTTGGTCACACACGCGAAAATATGATGCTGACCTGTCTTGAATGTAATCGACGTAGGGGTGCCAGTTTACAAAAGTGAAGGTGGTGGTAACTGTGTGTCTTCAGGAATTACTTGTAACTGTTCGCATACAAATCCACGATGAGGAGCAGTTGTATCTAGTCTGTAGATTGCAGGTCTACCTGTGGATCTAACCACGCTGGAAATTTTGTGTGTGTAACACTCCAGATAGGATCAGTTGCTCTTTTTTTAGCCCCTTCAAGTTCGCCAGGTTCTTACAAATATCTCACAGTCACATTACCTAAAACTGGCTGTTTTGAAAAGTCACGTTGTTGTATTGGTATATGTTTCTTTGTAATCGCGACGTTGGGTTTCATGGAAATTGCACGAGTAATTTCATTATTTAACGCAGCTATCACACTTGGTAGTCTTGCAACCCATTCACAAGATCTCGTATCTGCCTGAACTATTTTCTGCGCATACTGGTATCCAAATAATCTCTCAGCAAGTGTTCGATTAAACCATTCAACAATTGCCTGATCACGATGAATTGCGGTATGTCCTCGTCTGATTTTGATATTATGTTGCTTCATCAACGATGATACTGCACCAAGAAATTCTTTGCCAGGATCAACCTGTAATAGTTGTGGCCATCGCAAGGGTCGTCGTTGATAAATTCGTTCAAGCGCAGATGCAACTTCATTTGCTGTCTTTGTTGATAGCGGTTCTACTTCTTTATATCTACTTGCAACATCAACGACAGTTAACGCGTATTTGTATGTGCGTGATTGACGTCTACCAGTTTTAATCGTATCGTGTGGTAAAAACAAAATATCTGCTTGATGAACTTCATTGGTAGTACTGACATCAAAATGTGCGTGCTGAATTTTTTTAGGTGGACGTAGATAGATTTGCCATATTGCCTGTCGTGCTAACCAATTTGCAGCAACAGAACGTGAGACACCCGCTGCATCAGCAAGTTTACCAATCGCTGCTCTACCTCTCCAATATCCCCTTGGACTATAATAAACCGATTCCATTATAATAATAATCGGTTGATTAATTACCAGCCCCTAGCACTAGTTTACCTTTCATCGCAGATTTTACCAGGAAGCTAGCAAATTTTTCTCTGAGAAATTTATTCTTTATAGAATTTAACGCGTGAATCAACTTCACATCTGCAATATGTCGTTGTTGTAAATCTTTATTTTTATAAGCAACATCATGAATATGACACGCTTGATCAATTGCGTTTATTGGATACTCTCCAGGTCTTGGTTGGTCTTGGTTATCGAGTCGGTTATCAAGACGAGTTCCAGGACCACAGTAATTATAGCCTGCAGATGTTTTTCTCCTGGGTATTTAGCCCATGGAGTCCCTGGTAATTTTCCCAGTGAAGCAGTAATATTACCACCTGTCTTCGTAGACTTGTCGGAGATAAATTTATAATTTTTTCGTACCACATTTCACACATTTGCCTGTAAGTGCACGCTTTTTATTTTTTGTTATTATTGTTGTTAATCCACTGGTGGGGGTGGGCTGTCTGCATCGAACACAATATAAATTCATATTATTTATTATATGGATATAATTGACTTCTCAGTGACACGAAAGCAAGAGCCAGTCAAGCATCATCCAATACTACCAAATTCTATCAGAGCAATTATCATAGGTCCATCTTGGTCTGGTAAAACATAATTGTTGCTTAATCTGATAATGAGATTGCTCAAGTGGGATAAGTTATATTTAGTAGCACCATCTGTAGATGACCAACGATGTTATGAAGTACTTAAAGATTTTAATGAAAACGTAAAATCGTTGGATGAGTAGGTAATGATATTATTGATTTTATCACCGATATTAATGAATCCCCATCCGTAGATGACCTCGATGGATTTATTAATAATCTCGTAGTATACGATGATGTGATGCTGAACAAACAATCAAATCCAGCTCGGATATTTTCTAGAGGCAGACACAAAAATACTGATATTATTTATGTTACTCAGCGATATACACAACACCTAAAGTGATCAGAGACAACTGCAATATTTTAGTTGTGTTTAATGGAGTCGATACACATACTCTGCGAAATATTCATTAGACTTAGTGTTCAGGGGATATGGACATGATTAAGTTTAAAAACTTCTTTTCAAAAGCACAAGCTACCCCACACAGATTTATCACGATAAATTTACATGATCCTAGGTCGAGGTATCGTATAGGTCTTGATAAAATGTTTGGTTGACACTACAGCAGCAGAGAGGCTGGCGACAACGAGTAGGTATTCAAAACGTAAAAGATCACGCACAAGGGAGTGAAAAAAAAAAAACGCTTCAAAAATAAAGTAAAAAATGATCCAAAATAATTGGTTGGTTGGTTGGAGGCTTCGGTCTGAAGTTATTGACCTTGTATTTTCGGCTTTTGAGCATCCCCCTTTTAGGCAAATATAATTCAAGCGGTTGTAGGGTTCAGCCTTTCTGCTGCTCTATTGCAGAAAAAGTTGTCATTAATGCGACAACGAAAACAGGATAAGAAAGCGTTTGAAGACGTTAGGGTAAATAACTTTGCTAGTGCGGCTTTGAAAACACTCGGTGTTAAATTTAGATACAGTTCGAAAAAAGGAAAGAAAAAATTGATAGAGACTTATTTAAAAACAAGGAAGCAACGATTGTGAAATTGTAAAATTATTATTATTATTATTATTATTATTATTGAACAATCCTTTAAAGCGGTCCTTTTTAACCCGGGCCTTTTCCGTCATGATCCATTCTGACCTGTTGCCGGCCTTTCTAGACGTGACCTCTTTAACCCGGGCCTGTTCCGTACCGGTCGTTTCTGAGCCGAGACCCCCTCCTCCAAGTAGTCATTCAGTAATTACTTATGCTTATCTCAACCGGTGATAATGTCTCTTAATGTCAGCTTGCTTTACAGGGCATCTGTTGGAAATAAAAGAAAACAGTTTAACATACTTTCGAATCTAGACATTCATTTCACTCTTACCTGTTACTCTTGGTTTAATTTGTAGTTTTTAAATGTCCACGAAACTTTTCTTTCAGCCGACTGAATTGCGCTAGTGCAACGAAGTCTCTCTCTCTCTCTCTCTCTCTCTCTCTCTCTCTCTCTATATATATATATATATATATATATATATATATATATATATAGAGAGAGAGAGAGAGAGAGAGAGAGAGAGAGAGAGAGAGAGAGAGGATGGCAACACGCAACAGTTTGCGAATGTTATCTATAATAACCTATTCTTGCCAATTAATAAATGTATTCTGTTTAAATCATATCCAAACTTATTAAGTCTTTTCACTTATTTAAACTGCAACGTGTACAGAAAGGCACGTGGATAAAACAAACACCAGATGTGGCAGATTAAACAAAATGAAGGCTTGTTCTTCTTCGGGGTTTCTCGTATTAACGCGTACATGCTAACCCGCGACCTTCCGCATCCGAGGCGGACGCTCTAACCACTGATGCCAAATGTATCTATTTCTATTTCTTGGTTTCATTATGCTGTAGTGATGAAGTCACATTGCGAATGGAATGGAATAAGTTATCTATTTTTGTCGTACACTTCTGCCATTTTCATTACTCTATCCTCGTGTTTAGCAGCAGGGAGGGTGGATCCTATAAAGTTTTCAATTAGAGATTACGCTGAAAACTAAAGTTTCCTACGGAGACAAAAATACAAACGTCAATAATGTCAAAACCGAAATCTCTAACCAACCCGAAACTTTTCCGATCAGGTTACCTTATTTCGGTTACTTCGTTTTTGATTTTTGTGTTTTTGTTTTTTTATGGCGTGTTTTGTTTACTTGCGCGCTCACTCATTCTTTGTCGTCACCCTCCCTGCTGCTGTGTGGGTGTGTTTAATTAAATCATTATTATATCAATAATGGAATCTCACACAGCTAGACTAGCTCGACAGCGACTAGAGGCAATTAAGAAATATCTCCCCGTCCGTGATTCTGTCAAGCAGCAACTACAAGAGCGTCAGGAGTCTCAAGTGGAATTTACAGAGGGTACAGAACAGTTATTTAAACCAATTGTCGAACCAACCAAGAAAATTGTTGCAGCAACTGAGGCAGCACAAAAAGCTCTTGAGGCATTACCTGTTGATATTGCTGGCCGTCTTCAAGCAGCTCAACCACCACCCTGGCAACCTCCTCAACTACCCCCTGAAGATCAGCAACAACCTCTTTCAAGAATTAGAACCAGCATCACAGATAAATTCACGCCTGAATGTCTTGCCGCTATCAGGGACAAAACCCAAATAATGGATATTGCCGCGTATGGATATTATGAAAGAGAAAAAATATGTAAGACCCGAATATGTTAAAACTATGAAATCTGCCGATTGGATTAGGGATGTATATCGCATCGATACTTATACTCCGCAAATCAGAACTGAGAGAGATAAAAATCAGTTTGATATTTTTAACCAGACAGTAGATGAGTATATTAAACAAATAAAACAACCAAGAGAACAAAGAGAAGAAGAAATGAAGTAAAAACTTGAAGAAGCTAAGCAATCAAGAAAACAAAGAGAAGAAGAAATAAAGTCAAAACTTGAAGAGATTGAACGAGCAAGAAAACAAAAAGAAAGCGAAGGTTTGGAATATGAAGAAATTAGACGAAGGAGTGAATCATGTTCACCAAGTAGGAAAGAAACAACCGGAAGTGGTCTGAGCGATTGGGTCACTCAAGGAAGTGGTCTTATTACTCAATGTCCCAATAACGTCCTGACCGACGTGGACAGATTAGAAATTCTCATTGGCGGAAAACGAGCTGGTAATAATTCCCAAGAAATCATTAATGAAGCAGCTGCTATTTGTCAGAGATTATTTACAGGTGGTATCATGGATATTAATATTTATCGATCCCTCATTGATGAAATCGCCGATGATTACCGCATTGATTAAGGGTATACAATTAGATCAGTGACAAGAAAATAAGATGATCATACATAATGCTCACCGTGGACCGACCATGGTCAGGGTGATAAATTCACGATTACCTACATATAAAGCGTACTACGGGGATGGACTTGTTGATGTTGTTCAGGGTCTATTTAGAAGGATAGCTCCGAAAGCAATACCATTTGCAAATCAACTGGGGATGAAAGCTATTGATGTTGTTCGTGAAAAAGTTATTGGTGTTGTTGGAGATGTTGCCGGTAAAGCATTCTCGGCAATCAAGGATAGACTAGCACGATTAATACGACGAAAACCTCAACCAGTAAAACCTCAGCCAGTAAAATTACCCAGTACAGACGTTATGCCTGCAAATGTTAGTAAAATAATAAATCAAGCTGCGAATCAAAAACTAGCAGAGTTGGCTGCTGTACCCCTATCAGAAAAAGAAAAAAATATAACTGCTAGTCTGACAGCAGGAAGCGGTCTTCGTGTTAGACGATAACAAATATAATAAAATGTTCAAGCGTGTATCAGATCCAGCATTCGACATGGATGCACCAGTTCTCAAGGATGAATCGGTACGTGATTATCAGTATTATTCTTATGACGCACGAGAGTCAAATCAACGCGGAAAATCGAATTGCAAGTTCAGGATACAAGCAGATATATTTTGCCCGCTGAGGCATTCACTGAAGTAGAAGGGAGACTTTTGCAAGCAGATGGTACAGGAATAGGAATTGGTGATCGACCTGGTTTTGTTAACAATGGCCTTATGGCGTTATTTAAAAGCGCCATATACATGATTGACGGAAGACACATTGAATCATGCATGGAAAACATCGATATTGACACAACGATACTTGGCCTTGCAAGATACAGCGATGATTACTCGAGATCAGCTGGTCCATCAATGATGTTTGCAAAGGATACAACTGATCATCCAGAAAGCAATAACGTGACACTCAGTGCAGCTGGGAACGCAGCTGCATCAATGAATGATGAATTCAACTTAGGATTTTCCGCACGTAGATCAATGTTAAATGATGAAGAAGAGTTTTCATGTGTGATTCCACTATCGCATATATTTGGATTCTGCAGACATGTCAGAAAAGTTATTTTCGGAGCCAAGCATACAGTTGTACTTGTTAGAAAAGACAACGACAATGATGCAATCTGGCGACCCAACGCAGTTGGTGCAGGCATAGTAAGACTAACAAAACTTTCGTTGTGGATGCCAGTAATGACTCCATCAATAACCGAAGAACAACTATTACTCTCTTTCATGGATCAAGGTGGTATATCAACATTGTCATGGTTGACGATGACAACAGACAGTATTACAAGTGAAGTTGTTGGTTTATTTACATGGCAGATAGCATCACAGCAGGGTGTTCCTGCACCGCGACATATATTCATCGCATTTCAGGAAAATGCACGAGATAACACACAAACACGAAATCCAATGGTATTTGTTACGCTTGGAGTTAGTGAAGTTTCTTTAAGGATAAATGGGCATCAGGAACCATCCGAAGAAGTATTACTGAGTTTTGATCGCAATCATGTAGCACGTGTTTATCATCGGTTGATGACATTAATGGGGCGTGATCAGAATGTTGATTCTGGTTTGCAGATATCTCAGCGTGATTTTACAACACTGTATCCAATCTATTACTTTTCGTTGGAACATTTAGATTTATTCAGACAATCCGTCGTTGATATACACTTCCGAGCTCGTGTAGCACGATCACCACCAAGAATACCTGGTCCACCGGTTATTCCTGGTGGTTACAGAGCAATCGCTGTTATACTCAGCGATAAAACAATGTTGCTTGAAGGTGTTGGTGGACGAATGAGAGTCATTGATGCCCCAGTCGAAAACATGTAATTAATAACTCATGATATTATAATGTCATATCATCACGTTAATATTACTCTGACTCCTGTTCAGATTAAAAAGCTACAATCAGTATCGAAAAGAATTCGGGAATGAAAATATTACTGAAACGAGGACAGATCTCAGGTGGTCCAAATAAACTATCACTGACTGAACGTCAACTCAGGCACTTCAACGACGCCAAACGATCAAAGACCGGCGTACGACTTAATCTGTCTGCAGGTGCCATTAGCGATATTGCCAAGACGGGTGGTATATTTCCACTTCTCAGAGCTATACCAGCGTTGATAGCCGCTTGCAGCTTCAGCTGTTGGAAAAGCAGCTGCACTTGGTGCTGTTGGAACTGCCGCTGGAATGGTATTAAAGAAAGCAACAGGAAAAAGAATACAAAATTTCAGAAAAAGGGGAAAGGTCTAAGACTACCAGGAACTCCTTATTCATGGTACGGAAAAGGTCTAAGACTTCCTGGGACACTTCGTTAGACGCAAAGCGTCTCCTTCCCATGTCCAATTTTGATTTACTTGATACTGCTGAGCGATTAAATATAAAAAACTTCAGAGGTGTTTTCATGCGTGATCAATTACCAAAACAACCAAATAGTGTTGAGACCGGTATCATTAATCTCGATGGAAGTTTTGACCCAGGTACTCATTGGGTTGCATTCGCGATTGATCCATGTGGAATTATTTATTTTGATTCGTATGGACTAGCACCACCGAAGGAATTTTTTAATTATGTCAGCGGAGTGCAAACTCTCGTATGGTATTCAACATTACCAACACAGACAATAACTGATCCGCCAATACGTGGCCGTGAATCACTCGCTGTCCTCGATGCTATTTCAAAATATTCCGATGCACCTCATAAAGTTGTAAATGTGTACACGAGTTCTGTTTTAAATAATAATCAGGATCATCAACATGGTCACAGCAAAATAACACTAACATACCGCGGAAGTCACCGGTGTGTATAGGCTGTCTGTGTTCAGCGCTGCAAAATTTAGGATATTTACCACATTTCCATGGCGTCATTCAACCGATCATTTTTTGGGAACTGTGTCTATTGTGTTAAATAAAGATGCCGAAAAAATATTTATATTGGAACCATCTGATAAAAAATTAACCGTAGCGTCTTACTGGTGGTGTCTGGAATTTGTCGCTGAAACACCTCAATTAATTACTTAATGTGTGGCTGATAAATTGCATGAATATCAAATATTACTATAGCGGCAACACACGCATACGTCAAATTATCATCGCTAATATCATCAGGTCTCAGCGACGGAGCAATACCAGATCAAGAATTCGCAGAAATGATTAAGGTTTACCACGACGCCGGAGGTGTGATAGCTGAAAATCAAAACCCAACACCGATGGTGACGACACCGACAAAGTCAACTTAATTTAAATCCTGATTTAAAATCAAGTAAATAACAATAATGACTACAACCACAAGAACTCCTCCAACAAATCGTCACTAATACAAAACTACCAACTACTACGATGATGTCAACGAGTTCAACTAATCCTGAATTCGACATTATCTTTCCAACGGCAATTCCAGCCAACGAAATCGCATTAGCACAATTGCGAGTATATCACAGTTGGCCAAATATTAGATCAAAATCATTTGGTGGGTTACCCGCAAATAACTCATTAGTAGTTTCTTATAAAAAATAAACCCGATGGAACACCAGATTGGCAAGTTGTTGGTATTCCTACTGGTAGTTATCAAATAGAACAGATCAATGATGAATTTCAACGCAGGATTAAATCTATAATAGGGCGAGAATCCAAAATCGCTATTACGGTTCATGAACCAACATTATCGTCCGCTATAGAAATATCAACGCCGGATTACACCGTAGATATATATCAATCATCGATCAGAACCGTTTTAGGATGGCCAGAAGTAGCACCTGTTTATAATGGACCTCCAGAACCGATCAAAGCTGATTTCGTCACAGACAAAAAAATATTTTTAAAATTTCCAAAATATCGAAGAGGACTTCCATGGATGAGAAGTCCTCTAGGAATGAAAGTACTTCCAGGAATGAGAGGAACGACGACGAGTTTAGTAAACACTTTTATCGCGTCTACCGGTGAAAAACGTCCTGAATTCACTTTCCTAATTTTTATTCGTGACAGCGATAGAAATTGGGTCTTCAACGATGAGATTTATAGATATTTTTCCGATAATATTAAATCCGAACGCAAGCGAGAAAGTGATAATCTGCGAAATCGAGTATAACACAATATTACAACGATGATTTAAAGCAACAAATCATTGAAACTATACAACATCTAAACCAAGTTGCATCAGACCTAGAATTTATCAACAAAATTATCGTCGAAACAGTGATTGTCAAAGGTGTTGATGATGATCCTCAACTCGATTACATAATAGGACGAGGAAGCATTAAGCGATGATTTCTCGATCATTTTTCGATAACAGAAAAACAATCACCAACATTTGTAATACCAGAATTTAGTGCCGAAGAACTAAAGAAAACCGTCAACGATATAATCAATGAAAATTTTCCAAAAAATATCGATTCATGGAGAAAAATAAACCCATCAGCGAATATTATCCGACATGACAATGATCCATACGGCGGCGGTCGTCATGTATCACCAGGTGTTGTAAATATCACATCAACGATCGCAGTTAATTTGGTGTGTGATGCTATTGATGGAAGTTATCAAGTAGATACTGAAAAATCCAAACAAACACAACAGGGTTATATCTTATATTCATTTACCACCGAAGTACCTCCTGGGTTTTTAATTGTGTCAGTGCCCGTTCATCCGGTTTATCTGCGATGTCATAATCCGCTGTTGTCATGAATACATTTTAGACTTACTGACCAGGCCGGACACTTACTTGACCTACGTCAGGAAGTTCTGGCAATAAGTTTGTATGTGAGATCATGACTGATCTCTTCTCAAATTAAATTACACGAATAAATATAATGGACGGAATAATTGCAGAGATAGAAAAACTAACCCACGCACAACAATTGATGGTGTATTATTATTGTCTAAACAAACTTTGTAGATAGATTATCGATGATGTAATCGATATAGTGAAAAATTCTGAATTAATGGGAAAAGAATGAAAAAATAAATCGGAATCAGAATAAATATTATAATTTGAATCTGAATAAATATTATAATCAGAATCTGAATCTGAATGATCGGAATAAATATTATAATCATGAATCAGAATAAATATTATCTGATTCTGAAGAAATATTATAATCTGAATCAAAATGAGAATAAAAATAAATATTATAATCATGAATCTGAATCAGAATCAAAATAAATAGTATTATCTGAATCTGAATAAATATTACAACCTGCATGTTATAATCAGAATAAAAATAAATATTATGAGAATAAATCTGATTCTGCGTAAATATATTATAATCAGAATAAAAATAAATAAATAAATAAAAATAGCAAAAGAGAGTACCTGACGAGCAAGTTGAATGACGTCGGATATATATATTTTTGGGTAATTGTTATATTTTTCTTTCTCATTGTAATTTTCTTTCTCATTGCAATTGTTGGATCGCTAAGCGCAATAGGGGTAATAAAAACACCCTCTAAGCGAACCCCTGGTGTTTTGAGGTTCGGGGGTACCAGGCGAATTACACCTGAAATTAGGTTTTTGTTGCAATCTTACAATCACCCGTACACAAGTATATCTCGTCATCAACTGCTCGCAGGTGCCCCCCCCCCCCATTATAATAGCATCTGTCGCCGAATCCAAGACAATATGTCTATCGCATTTTTCGAGACTCGAAAATGTGAAGAGTTTCCACTAGTGGATCCGTACGCAAACGCCTTAACCCCACGACTACCGGAACTCTTACAAATACACAAGTAAATTTAAGTATATAACTATTCGCTACCACAGTCACTGGTGACAGCGCTTTCACGCTCAGTGACCTCGTCAGTAGCGACCTTGTCACTGAGTTTACAATCGTACATAAACTTCTTCAGCTGTCGCACACGTGAACTCATAATCTTTTTTGTTTCATATTCGCGTGATAACTCTGACCTAACCTTTTCGATCGCATTTGCGAGTGAAACAAATTTTTGAATATCCTCATTATCGACATAAAGAAGAGATTGTCTCAAGGCCTGTTGAAGTAACTTGATGAATCTGTACTCGGCTGCTAGTGTATATCTTCCATCATATTTCCGTTCCTGTAGCGCTTCAAAATCATTTATGATTTTATCAGAGTCCAACTGTTCTGATAATTCTATATCCTCGTCATTTAACTTTTTAATCTCAGAAATAAATATTCTCGGAATTCATTATATAATAAATATTTGTTTAAAATAAAAATATTTTCTGAATCAGAAGCAAAATAATAATATTTATTATATACATTTCTGTCTGATGTCATTCGGGAGTTAAAATACATATAGGTCTGTATACCTCTTTGACCTGGATTTGTACACACGCAAGCGGTGCGTGTTTTATACTGAGGTCACCTATACTGGATAAGCAGGCAACCTACATGTGCGATCAGTTATGCTGAATAAAATCACAATTATTTTAAACTGTAGCGTGGATTTATTTCAATTTCAAGATGCACTTCATAAAATATACTGTATAAAATATCTGCATTTCATAATCGCACATACATTTTCTGCACAAGATGTCATTCGCGAGGCTAAAAAATACATGTAGGTCTTATATACAACTATGTTATCTGTCTTATAGGTAAGAGCTAAAAATAACTTACCTGGAATTTTTGCGCAGTTGAGAAACAGTAAAAGTAAAACAATCGCGGCGCAGTCATATAATATTACGCACTTGCAAGCGGGGCAACTACTTAATTACTCTAGCGGAGAAATCGTTGCTTGACGAAGTTATCTCCCTTCGTCATCTAATATAATGGGCACATAGCAAAATGTTATTTTCTGGTTAAATTTTCTTGAATACGCCGATTTGGTTATATTATCTGCAACATATTGTACTGAATGCATGCAAATATCAAAATATTTTCCAGCTGCATTCATTGATTGGAATATTAGTTCTTAGCCAGTCTCCGTGTTCACGGATTTAACAACTTTCGGAAACTTACTATATTTCCCAGTACCACCTCGTGCAGAATTCTGACTGTGTGATAGTTTGTAAGTTACATAAAGAATTATCAAGTTTTCTGCCATTGATGTGATCGATAACGAGTCCATCATTGATCAGTCTATGAAAACATTCATATACGAATCTATGAGATAAATACTTTTTTCCCCCAGCACCAAATCTGAGATAACCAGTATTATCAACAACACCGACTGTTATTTTAGTCGACAGTTCCTGATTACACCATCACGAGATGCCTCATAATTTTTAATGATGGGATGCTTCACAAATTCATTTTGCTTCATTTATATAATAATATTATTTGTCTAAATTATTATTTTATTGTTGAGGTGAAAATCTGGCTAGATAGTCTTCGGCGCTTTTTATGGGAGATTCATTACATACGCCATCGGCGTTATTTTTTTTTTTAATCATAATATCGTTTCAGCTCTCTGTATTTTTTACCACCACATTGCACACACAACTGCGTTTTTCCTCTGGCCCCAACACCACATTTCAAGCACGGTTTTGGTCTTAGACTTCTGCGCCGAACGCTTTGCATGTGACCTCCACAGAATTCATTTACGCAGGTTTTGTTACAAGGAAGTGAAAAACCGATCATGAGCCACTTGCATTTATTCTTTGCTTCAATCATTATATATATATATATATATATATATATATATATATATATATATATATATATATATATATAATCTTTAATTTAAATATATATTTGGCTTAATTATAATATGGAGGAATTTATGAGATTATATGCGATTAAGCCCTCTAAAGCCAGATTCGATCTCGACAGAATAACCCCTCAATTGCCAATGCGAGCTTTGGTTGATTTAACAAATAAAACTTTAATCAATCGTATCAGTGAAGCCAAGAGAGAATTTCGCAATGATGGTGCAGCTCATTTATGGTCAACATTCAAAATTGTACGCGACACCAAAGCTGTTGCTGTTGTCGAAATTGCAATGAATGATAAACGAGCCGAGATAAATATTAATTATCTCGACGCTGCACGAAAATATATTTTTCGAATAAAATTTATTGTATCAACAGACAACGACACATGGATTATCCGTGACAAACATGATCCTGTTCGCGTATCTCGTCAGGTATTGTAACGAGAAATACAAATTCAAAACCAGGAATACTGACTGGAATTGATAGACCTTATTATGAACGAGCCTATCCTGTAACGGCAGTTGTTTATGCGATATATACACTGAATGATAAACCTATCGTCAATAAACTTCTACCAATGAAAATTTCTCGCCTGAATTGTGTTGCTGAACGAGTCACAGAACATTTCACAAACCGGAAACGAGGAAACGGTTTAACGGATCTAAGACGTAAAAAATAAATGAATGGGCAGAAACAGTTAAAGATACTAGAGCGTCTATCAGCGATGTTGCTGAACTGGGAAAAAAATTAAGATTTCCAAAAATAGTGAAGACATTAACCGGAGAGATTTTACACGAATCGAAATATAAAAGAAAGGGAACTTCGATAGAAATTATTGATCATAATGCACATGCGTGGACTTCGGATATAACAATATTTCCACAAAATCGAACTGTTAAGTTCTATATCGGCAATATGTTTGATTTTATCGGAAATATCACTAAAAATTATTCTGTATCTGTGTGTTGTTTCAGAGTTTGGAATGTGGAAATTATAATCAATTTGTACGACCTAACTGAGATATGTACTGTTTGGAATCTCTACACGAATATGAAAAATATCGCATTAAAATATAAAAACGGAGATAAAATCGACTCCGATGAAGTCGAACGATTACTTAGTAATTGTTTTACCGTTCCGTCAGTCGCTGCCCACGCTGCTCAGAAGAAAAATTTATGAAACCCAACACGATTGGAATTTCTTGAAGACGTGCAGCTAAGCTGCATAGAATCCAGACACGGTGGATTATGGAATACTAAATACGATCACAAAGATGTTATTTTCGTCGACATGTTTGCATGTTATCCTGGAAGCTTTCTTGGATACGGAAAATGTTCTGAGTTTTTCAAAGTGATTTGGTCATCCATCACATGAGATGACAAGAGTTGCGATAAATGGACCATTACCGGATAATTTTTATTTGACAGGGTTCGCTCGTATTGATTCATTTGAGTTTTCACGGAACCTACATCCTATCGTTTATATTTGGTTTGGAAGACATTTTTCAGAAAAACGTTGGGCTCCAATAGTGTTTTTGAGATATATGATCGATTCTGGTATTTTGATTTCTCTGACATTGACCGAAGCAATAATATCGTATAATACACAGAAGAATATTTGGTTACTACCGCAAAAGAAATATACCAATGACGAAAACTATTAAGTAACTGATTGCGAAAATAAACTTGCAAAAGATCTAGGACGAAAGATTATTGGTAAATTTACACAAGGTGGAGTATATGATTATAAACGACACTGTTGTAGATTGGTTATCGACGATGCTGAATTAGATTTTATTCTTGCCGATACTACAGCGAAAGAAACTTTCATAAATCGAAGTGATGCTTATTTATCTGATGGACGTAAACTAGGAGCAATTGTGAGTTATGTTGAAGGTGAATCACCGCAGTTCACTCACTTAAGATCTTCGATGCTTGCGTATGTTTCGATAAATTTATTATCGATGATAAACAGATTTTCTGATACCGCGGTTAGTTCGCAACAGATTCAATTTATATATATAGAAAATACACAGAATCACTGAAACAGTTAAAAATTTCCAATGACGCTGATTGGGGATCGTGGAGAATAAAACGAGAACAAATTCTTGATTATTCTGTATCAGCCGATTACAGACCAGAGGAAATATTTTATAAAAATAATGGTTTATCGGAATTATCATCGGCGCCATCTGTGTTTGATTCTGTAACCCGTCATAAGACTGTTTCTCTCAACGGGTGCGGTGGTTCTGGTAAAACAACACGTGCGATTGAATTATTTCAACGATTAAATAAATCCGCCGATATGATTGTTTTGACACCCACACATAGACTTACACGAGAAATGAACGAACGTGGAGTTAATTCGTGTACATATCACAGTTTCTTTCGATGGAAGGAGATACGTGGACTCCAGAGCGAATGGGTGAGAGATATATTCCTAAGATTATTATTTGGGATGAGATCTGTACGGTATTGTTGGAGGTATTAAAAACATTTCTCGATTGGTTGTTAACGAGAAATACTGCGATTATCATGTTTGGTGATCATGGTCAACCACCACCTTTTGTTGGATCATCTCCACACGAATGGCTGAAAAAGTTCGTAGATTATTATGAGGAGATAACTGATGATTATTGAGCTATTGATGAAGCGCTGAAAGAATTTAAAAGATTGATCAGACTGCAGCCAAATAGAATTCAGTGTAAGACAATGCGTAAAATAATTTCAGAAACTCCAATGAATGATTTTTGTTATCGCCCAGCAGATATACGGAAACAAAATATAAAAGTTGATATTCCAGGAACGAATGAGAAACAAAAACTCGTTCTTAATGATATGTTGCTGTTGATGTTAGCGCAGTTGAAAATGCGTTGAAGACGGATAAGTCACCATGGACGTTAGGTTACGCTATAACGATTCACTCGTCACAGGGATTAACTATTTCTGATACAAATATCTGGATCGTCGATGATCGGATCGAATGGTCAAATTTAGTTTATCTAGCGGTATCGAGAGTCAGAAAAATATTACAAACATGCATAGTGGGACAGAATGTACACTAACTTTGTCAGTTATTAAAATTGCAAAAATTTTACCCGAACGCATAAAAGAACCTTCTAAAAGTGCTATGTATGAATTAAAAAACATATAAAAATTAAAATATGTTATCGGTTTGTTTTTTTCTACAATTTACCTTTGATATCAAGGAAGAGAAAATGACCCAACAATGGTTGCAGGTCACAGATTTCACAGATTTCCCAAACTTGAATTATATAGTTCAATGGAGCTGGAGCACCCGCAGAATTAATTGGGGGGGGGGGGAAACATGAGTTGGTCAGCTTATTAAGTTTTAGGAATGTTGGCCAAAACATCTTCACAAAACCAACTTTCTATTTTATCGTAATTTCTAGTGTACTCGCAGTCAAAACAAGTCATTAAAATGTTCTAAGGGAAACCCAAGGCTGCACTGATGAAGAAAACACATAATACTGTTACCTCAATGGAATCGGACCCTTGTAATTATTGAACTGAGCAGATACAGCATTTCTTATAATAAAGTCGATGATATCAGTTTCCAGAGGAGGTAATCCATAAGAATCAAAATATTCCACACTGTTTTCATTGGGAAAGTAGACAGCTACCCAATTGATTCCTGGACGACGATAGCCATCTGTGTTGACATAGGCTTGAACGTCTTTAAGTTTGTTTGTTTTTGTTGTTTTTTTTAATATGAAGGTTTATCCACAGAATCTGTGTATGAACTGTGAGTCAGAAGGTAATGAAGTTCAAAGGCATTCATTCCTTTTTTTAAAAAAAAGATGACGTTCTTCTGTGCATAGGAAATGTCATCAGTTCACACCTGACCTTTTCCTTGAAAATATGTAAAGTTGAATGGATTGTCCCCATACTCTCCTACTAAATGTGTTTCTTCTCCAGAGAAGTCAACGGAAGTAAAGAATGGACACGCAAGTCCTTATACCACTTTCTCATATCCTCCCTCCTGGCATGGGGGTCCACGTCTCTTTCAGATACCCCTCCAACTTATTGTCTGAACATTATCAAACATGGGTCGTGTTGTTTCTGACAAGGATGATTGATCTGAAATCCACAACAATGTTCCATGGACAGGTCTGTGGCTCTTTCAGCCAAGTCATGAGCAAAACAGAAGCCTAAATAATCGTCTCGTTCTGGCCATCTTGACATCATGCCTGTATTTAGTCCTCTTTTTCACTTGTTGTTTGTGGTTGTTGTAGTTGTTCTGGATAGAATGCATCTTCTTCATCTTTCTATCTACGTCAATTCATGTTCCATCTTTATTTTTTCCTTCTAACAGTCTAGAATTACTTCTCTCAAACTGCTGATTTCTAGAGTATTGTCAAATTATGCATACAAGGTGATGTTCAGATGTTTGCCAGACCTACTGCAAACTGAAGTTCCACACGAAGTTAACCCGATTTTATAGGGTGGAAATGTCCCTGGTCGTTGCCTTGGTCTGGAATGAAATCATAGCTCAGCAAAACATATATTCCTTCTTAATCGTCATGGCTGCTATTGGTATCCGAATGCACTGTGACTTCAAAAGAGTGTCAGGTAAGGTCTCAGTTTCATTTTTCTGGATAAAGTTAAGTTCAAATAATCTGGTACACAACTTCTGGCCATCTTGGATGACTTGTGTCTTGGACACGTTGAAGTGTTGAAACTTGAAAGGATTTTGATCGATGACTCCATTAAGGGCCACATTGCTGACGATGACAGTGGCTAAACATTTTGGTTGCTGTCTTTGGAAAACATGATCTTTGATCTCTTGGATCGGAGTCCAGTCCAGAGGCAATGGTAAAGGTTTTCACTTAAACTCGTAGCGGAGGATATTTGGCTGTCGCTCTCCTCAGCGTTTGACAGGTGTCATTTCCCACTTTAGGTAAGACTTCCACAAGGCACACGTAAAAGATTGGCTATTTCGATGTCCGTTTTTTACTCATTAGTATTGGTCATCAAATGAATAACGGTACTACACTGATTCAGTCTCAGGCATTCATCCACTCCACTCAGAAAATAATCGTCTTGCAACTACATGCCCAAATGTAAACGATCCATCACTTCTAAACCGCATCCTTGTTTGATTTTCTTTCGGTGGTCATTAAATAAAACTTTGTGAGCCTCGTTACTGTGTTGTTGAACAGTGTCAGGTTTCTATTTCATAGAAGCATCCAGATATGTGTTCTTGGCTTCTCTTCAACAAGTCAAAAGATTTTCCAGTTAGATTCGGTAAGTGTATGTGTCTAAGCTGCTACTCACATGTTTGTTATTCAAATACAAATCCACTTCGCTGAACAACGAACGCATGACATGGTAGACGTGGGATATTATGTCACTAGTGCCTTGATTTATGTTGTCCACTTTGAGAACTTCGACTTTCAGGTACAAGTAACTGCTATTCAGATCGGTGTAATCTTTGGTTCGTCTTTTGATTGATTTCAAATCCGATAGGTGCTGAGGTGGTCAAAGACGACATAGGACGAAATTCTACCCGTTGAGATTTTTGAATCCAACATTGTTGGCATCTTCGCTTGCCAAGGTTCCGATGAGTTAACCCTATTTACACCTTGGCGGATCGAACAGATATTTTAGTGCTTTGTGCTAGCAACATCTATTGGATTTCATGAGTTGCCTCCCTTAGTGCGTAATGCCAACTACCAATAGCTGGTAACAGCGGTGCATTGCACATGGGCCAAAATGTATCTAGGGTTATTATTTTGGAACCGTTGCTAGCGAAGATGCAATGTTGGTAGCATGGCAAACAGAATGTGTTCTGACTTGGAATATATGCAAGAATCTCTGTGCATCATTTTCCTTTATTTATCTAGTAATAAAAAAACCCCCATCTAATTCTATGACAGTTCTTATTTTTTTTCCAGGTAGCTGTGTCTACGAGGTCTGAAGAGGTTTCAACGTCTCTTTCTGCCTTGTCTCTGCTGTGGCGTAGAGGTAAATTAATGCCTTCGCCAGTAGCGAATTTATAGGGCTGTCTTCACGCCCTTGGAGGTCTTTTCCTGTTTGAATGTACCCATATTTTCCTGCCATCTTCGAGGCTTCCTTAGGATTTTGTTGGTGATTGAGTACATTTTGGAGAAATTCATTTCTTTGCGTCATCTTTTAAAGCATGCAATCCTCTTGTAACCATAGCTACCGTAGGAAAAGCCGATTTTAACATATCTTCCAAACCATATCCTTGTTGTCGAGTAACCTCTTGGTATACAAGATGCATTTTTTTATATAATTTACTGGACAATAATTTTTTTAAAAAAACTAGTTTCTTGGTAACTTTTCTTTCAGAGAATATAATATTTTTTACAATCTCAATTTATACTAATAGTGACATTGTCAAAATAGAATTTATTGCAGGAGGATAATGAAGATGTACAAATTCTCAGTGAATGTTATACGCGTTTCCTCCTTCGTCGTAAGCAGATATGACTAAATCCACTTTGAAAGGAATGACTCTCAGCAATGGACCAGCAGTGTTATACTCAATGACACCAGAATACACAAACTTCAAATTCAGTCCTTCGTTCGGCTCAGTAGGGAAGCAAAAATACTTTTAGAATTAGTCATTACTGCGAATGTATTTTGAATGCATTGCTATGTTCGTGTTTCCACTCAGAATAGCAAACAAACGGGGAAAATTTGACAGCATCTGTAGCATCAGAAAATACAAGGTGAGCAATATTACGGTACTCGATCAGTACACTTAAAATAGTTTCTCAACTGATTTGCCAAACTGATCGTTAAAATAGCTGAAATCATTTCGGCAGCATGGAAATGAAATCCTGCAGTAATTTCCATAGAATCGATATTCTATGGGGGATTCACTGGTGATGGTGTTTTGGATCCGTAAATAAAAGGACCATTTTTGTCCAAGTGTTCTTGAACTTGTTTGGTGATTATATTTAGACAAGGAAGTGGTTTGATCTTCAACCACATTCTTCACTTGAGCGGGATAAATAATTCCTACCAAAACTACTTCCATATGTGCTTCGTGATCCAATTGTATGGCTTGAGGTAATTTGGCTTTAAAACATAATATGTTGTTGGAAAACACATAGATAGAATTGTCTTAAGGTAATGTTAAATAAAAGTGATCAATCATAGTTCGATGGTTTTAATCTCCAAAGAGTCAAACATTGTCTGAGGAGAATGAATTCCTAGAATTTCCACAAGAGGATTGGAAGAGTTGTTGTTTTGACTGGCATTGGCGAAGCTACTTTTGTTGTTGTTACTTTCAGTGTATTGCAATAAAGGACTGGGAAGAAAATAACCAATACAACTGTTGAGCAAAATAGTTTATAGTTGTATATCTCCTTGCAAAATCAAATTTCCAGTGGCTGTTGCAATGACACAATACAGCACAAAGATCTGGCAGTTAAAATGTTTGATATTTAGGGAAAAATTCTCCACACCACACACACAGTGGTTGCTGTTTATATGGACCAATAAATCAGCCCCACACCTGTATTGATACTGACTGGCAGTTTACGGGATGATATTGTCTATTCATTAAAACCTGCAAAATTCTGCAGTTTTGTCTGCACACATCGGTGTACAGTTTATACACTTAATGGTATTTCTAGTGGCTGTTGAGCTACCGTCGGCTGAAGGGTTCTTTAGGCGGCAAGTACTTACTATTTTCGGATAAAATCTTGTGTTTGGTGGCTTCTAAATCCACGTGGAATAGCATAACCCTCTGTCCTGTGGCCATTTTGAATTTTGCACTAGATATGGCTGTTACCAAATATTGGTGTGTCTAAACAGTAAGCAGATGTGTTCCAGAAAGATTTGTGTGCAGCAAAATGCACATTTTAATAAACAAGGTGGCATCAGACCTAAATATTGTCCAGCAGTATCAGCACAGATTTGGGGCTTTGATTTATCAGACTAGTTTATATAGTTCTTGAAAAAATGAACTCTGAGAAGATTATAGCCATGTTTAAATGCATGGTGATCTTTAATGAAAGAGCACCTGGACAGGTTCTACTATATATATGCACACAATACACACACACACAGACAGACAGACACAGACACTTCTTTTTATAGTTGATGACTTGTAAAGCAGCAATCCAAGAATCTATACTGAATGGATATCCTTTCTAACAATATTTCACTTCTTGGAGTCTTTGTTTTCCCACTTTACATTTGTTTTAGAGAATGCTTTCAAGATCATAGATGTAAAAAGTAAAAAGTTCATTTTAACACTTCTCTGTGCATATCTTCCAATTTCTAGTTTCTTTTACCAATGTGAACTGAATCTCCTGTTTAAAATTTTGTTCTTGACTGAAGCATCAGACATTCAAAACAGTTGAATTGCTTACACACGCTATACATACATACTTATATACTATGAAACAAGAATGGTATTTATAATGGAGGGATTTGGTTTTTGTTTCCTTTGGAAATCATTTGAGTATTAGGTCTTTCCAAGAGTTCTAAATGATTCTGGAAAGGATTGTGTACATCTATGTCTTCCACAAAAAACTTTAAAATATCTATATGTTGGTAGGTAATGTGAATGTAAGCATGATTACCGCTCACATTTTTAGATGGATAAAAAATTATTTTCTTAATAGGTACCAACACTCCTTGTATGATGCATTTTTCTCTATCATGCTTAATGTCTATAACCAGACCATTACTGAAGTTTTACTGCTTTCAATCTCAAACAAAAAGTTTTACTTTCTGTCAAACTTTTGTTTGGCATAACCAAAACTTCTATCCAGCGCATCAACACCCTGGAATTGAAAGATCAGAATTAAAAATAAAAATGTAAAGTTTGTCCATGTGAGAAAGCCATGTAGGTTAAACCTGTCCCCTACAATGAAGTGCACATTATGAATTGAAACTGACCATCTTGCATTCAATCCAAATGGTGTCTGTTACAATTACAGCATATAAGAATAATTCTACATTAACTATCTTAACCATATTATTTAAAGCAAAAATCAATCTCATCATTCTATATCATGCATTTGGATCACTTTGGGCTTTTCTGCATTAGCTTGAGATGTCTGAAACATTTGGTCAAAGTGTTTGAAAAAATTAAAGACGCTCTGCCCAAAAATACCCAGGCTAGAAAAATAACTGCTACTTTAGTGTCTCTGATTTGCTGAATCTTTTTTTTGCAAAATATTGCTTATAGCAAGATTTTATCTTGAATTGGATGCATTCCCCATCCCATAACAATGCTTGATGGAATGGAATTTCTCTATCTCACAACAATGTATGATGGAATGGAATTTCTCCATCTCACAACAATGTATGATGGAATGGAATTTCTCTATCTCACAACAATGTATATATGAATTTCTCTATCACAGAACAATGCATGATGGGATATCCCTATCCCACTATTATGTATTATGGAATTTCCCTGTTGCACAATAAGGTATGATGTAATCTCTCTATCATAGAACAATGCATGATGGGATTTCCGTATCCCACAATTATGTATTATGAATTTCCCTATTGCACAATAATGTATGATGGAATTTCTCCATCAAAGAACAATGTATGATGGGATTTCCCTATCCCACAATAGTGTGTGAGTATTCTGTTAATCCTACATGATTTTATTATGTATAAGAAAATACACCAAACTCAAAAGCACAAATCTGTTTCTAGATCAAATGACTCTGATATTATATTTTCATGTGACCAGTTTCACACTCATCTTGCTAACCTTGGGATTGTGTTTCAGATGTAAAGCTATGGAAAATATAAGGAGAAAACACTTGATGAAGCTGCATTCATTGTATTTATTTCATAACCATGATATAAATCTTTAACAGTGTTATATTAAAGCATCTCTATTATGCAACATGGACAAATGCATCACAACAAAATCAAAACGTAGATTATCTTCGTAACAAATTATGTCTTCAAATTAATTCTGAGTCAACTGACATGATTGGATGCTGGCAAGAATCTAACAAAAAGCAATTAAAATCTTCAAAATTTAACCAGATATTATAACAATGCAACAATGAGATAAGTTACAGAAGAAAAACTTTCTGTTGTCTTTACTATGTAAAATAAATTATTAATACTCATGCCTGGCAGTAGTGTTTTTATTTTAAATTAAAATATGTAAATGGATGCATTTAAAATTATTCCCAGTTTCCTTAAGATTTATCAGCAATTAATCAAATTACAAACATGAAGGGAAAGCAACAACAACAAAAAAAAGCAGTTTAAAAAAGTTGACAAACTGAATATATTTTACAGCATGAAAGTGTCAACAAAGTGTTTTTTCATCATCAATATTACGCTGTCAAAAGTAAACAACAAACAAAACACTTGATTGCAGTAAATAGAATTCATTGAATAAACGAAGACAAGATGTTAAAATAGGAAACATTGTAAAATACAAATTGTTAAATATGGATAAAAAGAATACATTCATTAAACATTCAATTTCACTGAAATTTGATATACATGAACAATAGGGACAACATATCTCAACAAGAATAATCTATTTTAACAATGTAAAACAAACAGAACAGCAACAACTAATAACAGCAGTTATACCATGAATCTAGCTCCAGCTGAGCTTTGAAATTTCACTTCACATTATTACATTATTTTCCCTCTCAATGATCAACAAAATATGTAACCAGAGATAAAAATATATTTCTTTTACAAATCAACATGATAACAGACTATATAACCATTTAATAATAGTTTTTAAAAATTTCATGTGGAAAATACCGGTACAACAAAGCTGATTGTTAACATCATTACATATGCTTCAAGCATACTTGTACTTTTAAAAGTAAAATATTATCTCAGCTTCACTTGTGAATGAACACATGGATATTTCATGCTTACATTTTCTCATTTTTAAACATTGGATGGGAGTTTTCATGCTTACTTTTTCCTTATTTTTAAATATGAAAAAGACAGTAGCACAGGGGGTATACTTGTGGTTTCTGCAACTGAGATTTAAATAAAGAAACAGCAACCAAACATACCACACTGGGCACAGACAAAGACCTTGCAGCTACAATGAATCCAGGTGAGTCTATCAAATCACATGTGGAATACATTCCAATGAATACATGGAACTCCTTCAAATTACACATGGAATATATTCCAACAAGTACAGGTGAGACTATTGTTATGACCATGTAATTTAATTACTTGTGTGCTAAAATTTGAATTCTTTTTATTTCATTTTAGTATCATTATATTATATTATGATGATGATTATGTTCACAGGATCTGATATTTTTGAAAGAAACATCGTGTTTATTTAGAACGTAAATATGACTCGGCTTGCGTAAGCATTATTTTAGATTGCCAACTTGATAAACAACCGGCGTAAACTATTGGTTGTGGCCATGGTCATTTTCTAAGTATATGTGATTATATCGTGTACTGCGATTGTTAGATGTTGAAATAACAATGCCTTCTTCATGCGCATGCATGAAATAACGTTTTAGTTTGGTTTATAAACACTTAGGTCCCTGTGAAAGAGTCAGAGTCGTTCTTATACCTTGAGAAGAAGTTATTATTTTTCTTGTGCTGGAAAGAGTTTATTTTTCTTTACATCTGTAGAGCTCGAGATGTGTCTTGTTATAGATGACAGCTATAGGAGTTCATCTACTTTTAAATAATAATTATTTTCCCTGGAGAACTACACAAGTGGTTTAGGACAAAGACATTCAGTGAAAGTCATTCTAAATTGGAACAGTACAGTATAAATTGTGGTTCAACGTGGAATTCTGGACATTTGTGTAAAGACTTCACCTGACATCATCATCCTCCATCTTGGAACCTCGTCGAGATTCAAACTTGAGTTCAGTTAGAACTGTTTATTGATAGAACTTATATATTTTCACAATTCTAGGATAAATGTTTGGATTTTCTTCACAAACCATAAGTCCTATTTCATATTTTCACCTTTTCACCGTGTTTTCTAGGGAAATAAATTATTTTTGTTAAAACTAACAAAGCTTTGTCTTCACTCTTTTCTTTTGTTACTTTTAAACGAGCCGATACGTAACACTATCAAATTACATGTGGAATACATTCTAATGAATCCATACAGGACTCTCAAATTGCATGTGCAACACATTCCAATAAATCCATATGACACTCTCTCAAATTATATGTTGAATACATTCTAACTTCTGGTGAATACAAATCAATGAATACATCTCAAACTAAACTATGTCGAATATATTCCAATGAATACACAAGACTCTCAAAGTACATGTGGAATATATTCCAATGAATATGAGACTCTCAAATCACATATGAAACATATTCCAATGAATACAAAGACTCTCAAACTACATGTGGAATATATTCCAATGAATACATGAGACTCTCAAATCACATGTGGAATATATTCCAATGAATGCATTTGCGACTCTCTCAAACTGCATGTGGAATACATTCTATACACATCGTTCAATGCAACCAAAGGTAGGTTTTGTCTATTTTCTCTTCTAAGCATTATAATTTGTCAAAATTGATGCAGCTAACAGAACACTGCTAGCAGTCATTTTGGTCTTGGAAAAATCAACTACCAGTACTTGCTATAAATATGTAGCATTTACCTTTACTTTACAAGAATGTGCAGTGTTTCAGTCAAGTCTGAGAAAAATGAGGCCAATGGCCCCATTTATTTGAAAATTCAGGCAAAAAGTGTAATCACAATGAGCCACTCTCATCATAAAAGGAGGTATCATTTACTGCCTATTTTACTTAATATTCACAGGAAAATTCCCCAGAATTAACTTCTTTACTTTTATATTGTCATTTCTTTACTTTATATTGTCATTTCTTTATTTTTATATTGTCATTTCTTTACTTTTATATTGTCACATACTGTATATACTCTAAAAGTACAGAAGTCAAAAGTCTTCATTTACTTAAATATTCTCCCATGTGATACCTATATCAATACTCTGATAGTCTAGTCATCAGTCTTTGTAATGTTGCAGCTTTCAACCATTTTCTTTATGATATGTGAATATTTATCTTCTCTGGTTACGTTATTTTGGAATTTGGTTCTTTCTCAAATCTTTCAATTTATGTTTTACTTTTGTGGAGACTTTGGTGATCTTACTGGTTTGAACATTAGATTCATCATCTCTGCAGTCAGTCATTTGTAACACCTTCGTGGTTTAAGCGTGATTCTGGGATAAAGAAATAAGTTGTTTTATATCCACCTCTTAGCAAATCTTTGTTACCTTTGCAAATGCATATGGTGCTATCTCAGGTTAACATAAGACTGTAAGGACATGATTCGCCAAAGTCACTGACAGTACAAAATTCTTTCAGTAAAATATGTAAATTAAATGGGTATAAGTTGCCTCAATTGATTACTTGAATTTGTTTCAAATTTTCATTGAGGCTATTACAATTTTGTAGTTTGTCAAATGTATTCTCAACAAGAAACCCAAAATTTTGCCATGGATGGGATTATGAGAATGGGTGGGAAAACGGCAGCCAAGTATGGTAACTTGTGAATAATTGGACATGATCACTTGACAGATATAGTTTGTTTTCATAAAAATAATCCTTGGTTGTCACATTTGTATCAGATAAAAAGTAAAACAAAAACATACCTTGATCAATGCACAAATTTTGGCACATTTATTCCTTGCAAGACTGTCTAATTTGAGTGAATTTCACAATGATGGAGTTTAAAGTGTACATGCATGTGTGTGTGTGCATGCTTTGAAACAAGCCACACCATAATCTCTTCTGGACTATGTCCAGTAGGACTAACAATAAAACTCTTCCATAGCTGAGGCACAGAGTATTGAAGCAACAATGAATTTTATCACAAATAAATGACTTTTGGTATGACTGCAGTGTAAAGCTTACAGGAGAAAATAGAAGTTTATCTTTGATGATAATTTAGTCTCGAACATATACTATGCATAATTTGTTTCTAGTCATTGTATCCACAACATCTACAGTTATTCCTGGATATACAACACAAAAGATGTCCTTTGGTAAGTCTTAAATCCACTAGTTAAACATTCAGATTTATGAACCATCTGGAATGATTTTGTAAAGCTTCAGCAATAAGGAATTTACATTCTTATATAAGAATGTAAATTCCTGGTTGTTAAGAGTCAGAGAGAAAGAGAGATGATCAAATGTATACAATGAAGTCCTGCATACACTGAAAGTACTGTATATACTCGCTTACAAGGTAAGTCAGACTGCAAACAACAAGATCCTGATCTGCTGTAGCAGAATGCACCAGCAGATGAGGGTCTATGATGATTGTTCTACTGATTATTCCTAACAAACAGCACAGACCCAGATCTGCCAGCACAATATGCGACAGCAGATTTGGGTCTGTGCAGTTTGCATTTGGATTCAACTTATGAGTGAGTGCATATGGTGAAAATGTTATCACAAAAATGAATTTTGGTCTTGAAATTAGTGGTGGTTGTGGTTGTAGGGTTTAACGCCATTTTTCAGCACAAGATAGGCTATACATGGCGGCCAGTATAAATGGTGGAGGAAGAACCTGGGAAAACCCCGGAAAGAACCACCAACCCACGAGAAGCTACTAGCAAGCTTTCTCACATACCCACATTAGCCAAATCCTAGACTCGAACCCACGCAGACAGAGGTGAGATGGCAGTGGTCCGTAACGGTGAGCGCTTTAGACCACTCAGCCACCCCCTTGAAATTAGTAATCAACCAGAACCCATACTAGACAAGATCAAACTGGTGGACTGTTTGATGCCCATTTCAGTCAAGTGGGTAGGTGGGTGGAAGTCCTAGTATTGGATTTTATTGATTACAAAAATCAACTCTTCTGCTTTAAGTATGGATTCTTGTACAAACAGATTATCAGTAAAGAAAATTTAAAACACCTGATTCTATGTAACAACGGTATAATATTTTCAGAAATACTATGCAAAACAAGACCATTTAAAATATTTGTATGTCAACTACAAATTTTTAGTAATAATTTATAAATAATAAAATGTTAAACACTTGATTTTGTGCAACACCTGTGTAATATTTTTCCAACAACTTGTATGCAAGCAAGACCACATAAAATATCTGTGTAAATTTTTTCAACAACTCATTTATAAACAAATTTAGTGACACTATGCCCCTGCCTCCTGTGGTGAGGTCACCAGAAGTATAAAGTGACACCCGTTCAATAAGAACTGTAGAGTTAAGGGGGGGGGGGAGACAATGATCGTAAATAAGTTTCATGTCATTATTTCCAACAGCATTCATCTAAAAGTGCAGAAAATGGGAAGAAATTGATTGGTAACCTTGAGAGTGAGTATAAAACCTTGTCTGTGATACCCAAGAGGTGATCAAACACAGAAATATGAATGTACCATGGTTTGTCCCTGAACCTTAAACATCTTTTAAGATATATTATGAATTAGGACATCTTTTAAGATATATTATGAATTAGGACAAATTAATGATATATTATGAATTAGGACAAATTAATGAAATTTAGTTGCACTTTACATTTGGGGTCCTATCTCCTCAGTCAAGGTCACAGGTATATATTTCATAGTTGCTTTAGTTTCTCAGCTCTGATGGGAAATTGTTCCTGAAACTTAACATATTGGTCTGTGACCTTGACCATGAAGATAGGACCCCCTGTATGGTATACAAGTTTGATCATTAATCTCCAATGGTTCTAATGTTATAGAATGGAAAGGAAAATATGAAGAAAAACTAAAAATACTGACCCATAACTTTGACCTTGAATTAGTACCAGTAATGAGGTACCAAGCTTCATCTCTTAATCTCTAACAGCTTTGAAATTATAGAGAAAGAGTGATGGAAAATTTAAAATACTGACCCACGACAATCACCCTGAATGTATGACAGCACCCCACCTCCATTACAAGTGTACAAAGCTGGAAGGTCTCTAGCGCAGAAAGTGTGATGAAAACTTAAAATACTGTTTTACAAAATTGACTTTAATGATAGGACCACCAATGTAGTACACAATAATACCAAGTTTGATTCCTTACTCTAACAGTTCTTAATTTATAAAGAGGAATGGAACATTGACAAAAAACTTAAAATAGCTGGTTGTGACCTTGACTTTGAAGATACGATTCCCAATGTTGTGGCGACAAAATTCTAATTATGATTTATAAATATACATGGTTTCATTCCTTAACCTTAAACAGCTCTAAAGTCACAGAATGGATTGGAAATGTGAGGGAAAACTTAAATTACTGAACTGTGACAATGAAGATGAGACACCCAATGGCACACCTGAAGTTTAATCCCTTAATCTCAAATTTCTTTTCAGTTACAACACAGAAACGGAAGTGTGACAGAATGATGGATGAAAAGATGGACCCTATGTCCACTGCATTTTGTGAAATGGTTATCAATTGTTGTAGATAATGCTGAACATGATTGATATTTTGTGTTTCATTTCACACATTTACCTCTTCTCTACTTTTTTCCATCCAGATTGTCTGTCATCATTTTGAAAATGTGGAGAGAGAAAATTTTCTTAATAAAATGATGTCCATCTCATCTCCCATACATATATTAATCTCACTACTCATACATCTCCCAGATTTATTTTCCACACTACTCCTAGAAGTCCATCTCATCTCCCATACAAATATAGATCTCCCCAAAGTCGCCAGGATCCTGCCTTGCATACACATGCTGGCTGGTGCAAAGATCTGCAATGATAAAGATCAACTTATTATTAGTTATCTATAGTATTTTTCCCACATCAAGACGGAGAACCTACCTAGTGTATGTGATGGAAAGGTGAGTGGGTGGTGGGTGTTTTGACTTATCATTTAACAAGGCTTTTTAAAAAAAATAAAAATGTGCCTTTTACTTGTAAAGTTTATAACAGCCATATCATCATTTTGGGTTCTCATCCAAGTACTACAGTAATAATCTAATTTTGTACACAATGGGGCCAAAATATAAAATTCTGCTGAAAAGTAAAAATCAAACTCAGTTTATATCTTCTTAATATCAAACAATACACCACATACAATATATCAGATTCATGAAGTCGTTCAAACGTTCTTGAAATGAAAATGTAGTTACAGGGTAGGTGGGATAAAAACTGATTTTAACAGTGTAATACCTACCTACTGCCGTTAAGTAGCTTACTCTTCCCTAAACAGAAATTACCTTCAATGAGATGAGAATTTATCCTCCAATACAATGTCTTCTGGAAAGATCTAAGTCAACCTTGACCTTGGTGGGAGTAAGAAATGTGGCAATAGTAAACAGGTAAGTATTACATCATTAAAATTAGTTTTACATCCCACCCCACCCCCAAACTATATTTTAATATCAGTAATACATAACTTGTTGCAATTGCAAAGTTGACCAGTTTGGTGGGAGGCTTGTGACCTTGAAACTGGCACAGGAAAAACAAAAATACTCACACTTACTGCAGATTGATGCAAGGTAATATCAATTATATGGTGCCCTGAAGAAACTATGCCTTTGCTCTGGTGTGCCAAGGAATGAAGGTTGAAGAAGGCAAAATGAGATCATCAAAATGCAGCTTCATCACATCCTCCAAAAAAGAACATGTTAGACTGACCCATGAGGTAGCAATTGCTTGGACCTCAAGGCTTAGATCTTCATGAATAGCAGTTTCTATCATTAAGGGACTGATATTAGCTCTTTGATGGTTAAGGCAATCCACCTCAAAATAGTGAAGCAGAAATATCAGCCAAGCCCTTTAGGGGAAGGAAAAGATTCTTCCTACCCTTTTGTCTCCCTTAGAGGCTGCCAAATAGAAACAGAATGCCGTAACCTGGCATAAAAGTCTATCATTCCCAGCAAAGTTTTGACTGAGACTGGGGATCTCCACAGAGTACAGCTACCAGTGGAAGCTGGGTTTTCTTTTACTAAGAAACCTGGTTGGCAAAAGAGAGACAATGAACACTGACTCATAACCGCTGCCGAACCATAGACAGACTTGTTCCATAGAAACGGCATAAAGCTTGCTCCTTAAGACAGCAAGAAAACAGTCTTGAGAACAAAGTTCTCAAAAGAAGCTTACGCCACAGGCTAGCAGGGGTTTTGAGTTAAAGACCACAAGACACGTGAGATTCCATATAGGTATTATAGAGTGAGACACCAGTCTCTGCAGCTTGAAATACCTGATAAAGCTGGCAATGTGAAAATCTGACCCAAAGGCTGAGTCTTTTGAAAACTGGATGTGTTGGATAGGGCTATCCTGTTGGACAGGGGCTATCCTATAACCCATGATAACGGATACAGAGCATTGTCTTTCTTCATAAAAGAAACAAAAAGTTAGGTGACTACACTCTGGGAGAGACAGCTATGATAAAGAGGTTTACTACTGCACCAATCACAAAAGATTCTCCACTTAGCATCACAGACCTTGGATGCAGAGCTGTCAACTTGAGATACTGTGCAGGCAAAACATTGGTAACAAATGAATTGGACAACATCATAACACAACTCCACCTTAGTGTTTGGGTATACAAAGTTAAATACTCCAAACATTTCAAAAACAATCATCTCTAATTGACCAAAAGAAATCCAATAAATGATTGGAGCCAAAAGTCAGTTATTTCTTTTATATTCCTAGATCATAGAATCTTTTTCAGATTGAGTACAGTCAATATTCAGTACCAATGGCATTGGTAGATGAACACTCTACAATTTATAAGTTGTGTGTGTGGCAGGAAGAAGTAGAAGCATGAGGAACAAAAACAGATATATTGCTAAAACAAAATCAGTTGTCAAACTATATTTTAGAATGTCAGTTTCAACTGATAAGAAGAATAATTATCAGCAAACTATTACTAACCAAGGCATGCAGTGAAGTAGCTAACAGCTTTTGATCTTATATTTTCCTCAGGTGGGCAAAGACTTCGAAATGTTGTCCACTCTGCTTCAGTGAGAGCTAAATGCACTTTTCTGAAAAAGGAATAACCAATGCATTCAATGCATCAGAACTAGTACAAGTAGTAAACACTGACCGTCTCACTTTTTTGTGTTAGACACATCGTTTTTCATTGGCAATTTCGCCTGAGCATGAGCAGAAAGGTAAAAGTTGGACTTTTTATTTTTTTTTTGCTTAACGGACCCATCCTTTTCGTGTCGAGACCACTCTTTATTCTAAATGCTCATCTTATCCTACTTTTTTTAAAGGTTCACCTGTCTGTGTGCAGTTCAGACAGGTCTGTCTTAGATCTGAGGCCAAAAAGTCTAAAATCTGGACACAAAATCAGACTCTGACCTCGAGCAAATTTTGGCTGGAAAAAACTCAGGTCCAAAAAGTTACGTTTTTCCCTCTGTATTTTGTAGTGCAACTAGAACATCCACATTATTTGGTATCATCATAAAGCTACATCTGTCTACCTTTCTCTAATACCACCCACTTTATTGTGTCATACATGACCTTGACGCTACAGAGCTCAGAAGTAGGCTACCACCTCCTGCCGCGTAAACGCGGCGCCAGGGGTTAATGAATGAATTATGACCCCCAACAATAAAAATTTGAGAAACTTCTCGTTATACAGTTTGTGCTTTCTTTCTAGTCTCATTTAAAGGCATAGAAGGGTCACGATCATCAAGAAAAAGGAGACAATCTAAATTATAATAAAAAACCATAGTACTGTGTCACAAAATGCTCTCAATTAATCTGTTTCCACCAAATTTTTCATTTATTTAAATACTTTATCATGGACATTAAATTTTCCATTGAACGCAAGTCATATTACATCCATGAGGCCCAGACTCAACCTACAATGCCACATTATTTAGCCAGCAATCTGGGAATGCTTATGTTTACATGAATCAGTTTTATTTAAGCATTTGGATACCAGATATGCCAGGTATCTAGCTCTGTATTGTAACCACAGGGTTCCAATGTAACATTATATTCTGAGTGAATGCCCAGTTGTAGAAAGAAAATATGTATGAAAGTTTAGAGATGAAGTTTTAGAAGTATGTAGCCAGTCATATTTTCCTCAAACTTATCAAGAAGAAAGCAAATTAAGTTCTTAAATCTCTGTATGAGGGTACGTGTGGGAAGATTTTCTTGTCAAAATATAAATAGAGCAAAGATACTGTACAATCAGGATCAGATGTTACTTGATTAATTCCAGCTTAAGTGTATCATAAAATTACCACCTACACCAACAGAAAATTTTATTTCCACTTTTGAAAAAAGTCCCATTTGTGGCAGTTTTTATTAGAGATTGAAAATGAAACAGAAGTATGATGGAGTTAAATGTTTTAAAAGTACATTCTGCATAAACTGATCAGTGAAACAAGATTTTTCATATTTCAACCATCTTCATGCTATCAGGACTGTAATTCATGGTTAAAAAAAGAACATGGAATTCATAATTACTCTCTCTCTCTCTCTCAATACTTCCTGATTCAATTAATTCACTCAGGAAAACAGTATTCTAGTAGTTCCAGTCATACCAACCCCATAAATTCTGTCCTGACATTTTGAAAGTTTATCTCTTTCACCCTTGGTAGAATTTCAGTATCCAACTGTGGCACTTCAATCTCTCCCAACTGGATGTCTTCAATCTTAGTTATCTCCCCATCCTCTTCTTCCAGGGCCCAGAGTTTTCTTGTTTGTGGTTCCAGTTCAGCTCCCAGACGACTTGATGACATGTCACTTGAGGGTTCAAGTTCCAGTTCAACTTCAGTGGGTGCACCTTCTCGAGACTGTGTGCGCTTTGGTCTTATAATAATAATATTAATAATAATAATAATAATAATAACCATCATCATCATGAAAGCATAAAAATGACAACAATATATTGCTTTCTTTATTTAAGAAAGAGAACATACTGCTGTTATATATCCAACATTAGGACATCAAGTGGATAATTAGCCACATGCTTACTTTTACCATTATCTCAATAAAGTAAGTACATGAAAAATAATCTAAAACAACTAAAAATTCTGTGCAATTGTGTGTGTGTGTGTGTCTATATATATATACACAGTGGGACCCCGCTATAGCACACTCCGTTATAACACGAATTCGGATATAACATGGTCGTAGCATGGCTCCCGAAATTTCATTTACCTTATTACCTTGTAAAAAAAAAAATAAAAAAAAAAAAAAAAAAAAATTCTGATAAGTATGAAAAATAAAATATGTACAAAGTTTTATTATCATTTTGGAGAAGAGATTGCATATAAATTCGAATATAAGACAATTGTGGCGTGGTTCCTGAAATATCATATACATGTATTATTCTCGTACACGGAAACATTTCTTCTTTGGGGAGGTAATCGCGTATGGATTCGAATATAAAACAATCGTGGTGTGGCTCCTAAAATTTTTTAACTTAACCAATTTCTTACAGTTTTGTGCCAAAATAAACATCGGAAATATGAGTTTCTGAACCAATGGCTGGGCCTTTTGAGAACTTTGATTTTTGTTTATTGTTGAAAAATGACAGCTCGCAAGTGTTAATCTTATTATTACTGATCCATGAGCAATGAAGCCATCAAGTCTATTTTGTGTTTGTCTTCAATGCATTCCGTATACAGTCGTTGCTCAAACAATATCCAACATATGTTCTCTAAACTGACTACACAACTAAGCAACAAACAATGCGGCGATTGATAAAAGATTCTCACCTGAATTTATAGATCAATTAATTTAAGTACATTGCTCATCATCAAAGTCAATTGCCAAGCTAAACTTGTTCAAATTATGGGGCAACGATTTATAAAACATCAAAGAAACGAACGCCGCCAACATGTGCGCGTGGCTTGGCGGTGTTGTTTTATGCAATCAGTTGACCAGTGAATAATGTTGTCCACTTCCGAATATCAGTTTTTGAAGTGAATTATAGAAGAGAACTTGTGAAAAAGATTGTTTGTGATGAAACCTCTGTCCAGGCGACACTACAAAGTTTAAATCTGAAAGAAGTAATGTACCTCGGCGGCAAATCTTGGGATGCCATTACGCCCAGATGCATTGAGAAATGCTGGGAAAATGGACTCGGGGCAGCATTTACTATTACTCAGGATACCAGCAATGATGATGATGATAGTTTATTTGATGGATTTTCTGAGAATGATGTGTTCGAGGCTGAGAGGGCATTTGGGAAGCTGATGCAGTCACGCGACGTGTTAATGAATGGAGATGCAAGATATTGACTATGTTCGAATTCTTCAGTTAAGAAATATGATTGTCTTTGCAAAGAGCAAACGTGACAGTAGCAGAAAGCAGCTGAAAATCACTGAGTTTTTCAAAAAATAATAAACTATTACAATTCATGGATGAGAAAATTTAGCAGTATGAAATTTATACAGACACCGTTTTTTAACGTTCGGACGTACAGTTCCATCATTTGGTATGTAATATTTCCTATTTATTTTTCCATTGAATTCAGTCACAAAATGATCTGTGACAAAATTATTGAATATTTTAAATCTGTGTGCGGATATTTTCGACGGAAATACTTGTATTGTGGATTCAATGTACTGTATGTGATTCGATTCACGGGTCGGTACACAGTGTTGATGCTCTATTCATGCTATAGATTAGATATGTATATATAAACTATACACGTGTATGTACCAATGCGTGGTTCTCTGAATAAAGAAATATATTATATATGCAATATCTGTTATCACTGCAGGTATTTTCTCATTTAATATACATTAATTTAAAATGGTAATTATACCAATGAAGCACACGTGTCTGCACCCGTTTTCATTACCACCCCCACCCACCCCACTAACCCTGCAAATTTGTTGGTACTGTACATGGTTGCTTATAACACAGTTCGGTTCATAACACGGTCAGGTTCTATGGCTCCCAACTACCGTGTTATAGCGGGGTCCCACTGTATATACACCAGACAGAATGGAAAGTGCTATCCCTGGATTCTATAGAAGAATACTTGATAATAGTAGGCAGACTTAATATTTAATACAAATAATACTCTCCATAGAGTATGAATTAAAAATTCTCTAACCTGTATGATAGTATTATTTGTATTATATATATATATATATATATAGAGAGAGAGAGAGAGAGAGAGAGAGAGATGGTTGTTTGTTCCTTCTCTTCTTTGTTCAGTAACTTAAATTTAACATTAAAACTTTAAGCTGATTACCAAGTTAAGATGAATAAACAACAATCCATTGATGTTAAAGTGTTATGGAAGTGACTTTATTATATATGATTATGAACTGGCTTTCCACTCAGCTTAGTAACTCTAATAGGTATGTATGATTGTATGTATGTATGTATGTATGGATGTATGTATTTGGATAAAGTAGAAGTAACTTCATTGTTGATGATTTTAAATTGACATTCCACTCAGTATCTAGCTATTACCAATTATCAGACTAGTAATAACAGGATTTAATACAACACAGACAAAATATTCTACGTTCTGGATAACACATTAGCACATTGTTAATGGCATAAGGGAGAGAACCCAGTGTACCAAGTCGAATATTTGCCTCTGCAGTTGTGGTCCTTTCAATCTAAGCTTCAGAATGATTTGGAGTTTCCAAAAAAGAAACAGCATATGTAAAACATATACAGATTAATAAAATTTCAGAAATTTTAATTTGATGCAAAGAAATCAGGCTCTCACCAATTTATGAATGTCTGTTAGAAATAAAAATAATGAAATAATGTCTAGTTTAGTTGATGGCTGTGGATATGACCAAGGAACTGTACTACACATAAGGGATGGACATGCTGTCATCCATTTATGTGCCACAAGATTTTCAGCTTGAAACGAATCACTTACAATAACCTCATGTAGTCAGGTAGCTACAGTGATGGCTGATGGAGTGCAATAATCACAACAATGAACACTAGATGTGTAACTAGTGACAAACTGTCACATGTTCCCATTTTTTTAATCATAGCATGGTGAGTTCATGCCATGTGGGGTCATCAAAGTCCGCAATGCAGACAGAGGAATCTAATATTTATCTCGTGTCTGAGCTTATTCTGCATAGAACTTGCTGCTTTTGCTTGGCTACTCTACACTGTCTACTAATTTTGCTACGGTAATTTATTTATTTGTTTATTTTGTACCAACAACCATAATGTTTGGACTCTACATTATATGTACTGAAACACTCACTTTTCAGTACAGTTGTATTTACATACAGAGCATATCTCAAGGATTATACCCAGAATAGTTGTTGTCATTGTCGTTGTTCTTACTTGTCCCCAATCTCTTACCGTGATTATAACATACCCTGAATAGTTGTTGTCAAAGTCTTTGTCCTCAGTTTTCTCCAATTCCTTACTTTAATAATACCCTGAATCACCGTCATTGCCTTTGTTCTTACTTGTCCCCAATCCTGTACTGTCACAATACACTGAACAGTTGTTATTAATGCCTTTGTTCTTACTTGCCTCCAATCCTATACTGTCAAAAATACACTGAATAGTAGTTATTACTGCCTTTGTTCTAACTTTTCTCCAATCCAGTAATGTCAATACACTGAACAGTTGTTGTTACTGCCTTTGTTCTTACTTGTGCCCAATTCTGTACTGTCACAATACACTGTATCATTGTTCTTACTGCCTTTGTTCTCACTTGTGCCCAATTCTGTACTGTCACAATACACTGTATCGTTGTTGTTACTGCCTTTGTTCTCACTTGTACCCAATTCTGTACTGTCACAATACACTGTATCATTGTTGTTACTGCCTTTGTTCTTACTTGTGCCCAATTCTGTACTGTCACAATACACTGTATCGTTGTTCTTACCGCCTTTGTTCTTACTTGTGCCCAATTCTGTACTGTCACAATACACTGTATCGTTGTTGTTACTGCCTTTGTTCTCACTTGTACCCAATTTTGTACTGTCACAATACACTGTATCATTGTTGTTACTGCCTTTGTTCTTACTTGTGCCCAATTCTGTACTGTCACAATACACTGTATCATTGTTGTTACTGCCTTTGTTCTTACTTGTGCCCAATTCTGTACTGTCACAATACACTTTATCGTTGTTGTTACTGCCTTTGTTCTTACTTGTGCCCAATTCTGTACTGTCACAATACACCGTATCATTGTTGTTACTGCCTTTGTTCTTACTTGTACCCAATTCTGTACTGTCACAATACACTGTATCATTGTTGTGACTGCCTTTGTTCTTACTTGTGCCCAATTCTGTACTGTCACAATACACTGTATAGTTGTTATTACTGCCTTTTATTTGTCCCCAATCTCTTACTGTGCTAATACCCTGAATAGCTGTTGTCATTGCCTTTGTTGTTACTTTTCCCCAATCCCTTACTGTGTACAACAGCTTCTATGTATCAGTGTATCTGTGCTTTGTAAACATTTTTCCAACTGACTAGTAGCATTTTTCTTTAAAAAAAACAAAACGATTTGGAACAGAGCTTTATGTTGCATCTAAATGATGTTAACCACTGATGCATAGTACAGTCCAGAATGGCCCATCTCAGATTTTCCTTTCTTTAATAGTATATTTCAGCAGTAATGTACCTCCATATGAAATCACTTTCATATTTACCTCTCAGCCAGATTATGGGAAAATATAGGATCAAATGTCCACTCATGTTCTATCATCAACCAACTAAACATAAGTTTTCAATTAAAACCATGCAGCTATTATTGATTAGAATTACTTTGTTTCAGATGATACCCAAAATACAATTATTATTCGAGGTCATTCACGGTCCATCATGAAACACCTGAACGGTTTATGTTTAAATCTGTCTGTCTAAATAACCTCTTAGTATGCATTTGGATGTCAGGGCCGCATGTGGTACCAAATTTATGAAAGGTACTCGAAGTGGCAGATTAGACTCAACCTTGTTTACTCAGAAACGTGGTCTTCAATGGCACAACTTCTAGCTTGTCCAAAGAACATGCCTGCCCACCCCTTCCAGGACAGTTTTGACAAAAAAAATCTGAATACAAAATATTAATACATTTTCTATGAATAAGAAAAACATAGTTTGCTCATATATTTAGCATACTCACACTTAAAACTGCTCATCAATTAGAAAATCTCAACAAAAAGATTCTGACTGTATGTAAATTTTGGTTGAGCAATCATAATGAAGCATTCTATTCTGCACCTTGCATCATCTTGGCTTACAACCACAATTATATCCTTGAGTTGCTTTAGTGTAGAAAAATGAGTTGGCAGTATTCAACTGTAGAAAAATGAGTTGGCAGTATTCAGTTATAGAAATATGGCTTGGCAGTGTTTAACTGTAGAAAAATGAGCAGTATTTAATCGCAGAAAAACAAGTCGACAGTATTCAACCGTAGAAAAATGAGTTGGCAGTATTCAACTGTTGAAAAATGGGTAGCAGTGTTCAATTGCAGAAAAAGGATTGACAGTATTCAATTGTAGAAAAGTGTGTTGGCAGTATTCAGTTGTAGAAATATGAGTTAGCAGTATTCAGTTGTAGAAAAATGGACTGGTAATACTCAATAGTAGAAAAATGGGTTGGTAGCATTTAATTGTAGAAAAATTAAAATGCAAGAAAAGATAAACTTTCAGATAAAGATCAGTGCAGCTTTTATTATACCACATGTAGTATAAATTGTGATATCATTTGGGTCATGTGGAAGCATCTTCCAGTTTGTGTTCTAAAATAATACTTTTCACATATATATAATACACAAGATAAAATGAGCTCCAATGAGAAGAAAAACTTTTGTTAACATGTCTTCCAGATTGTTAGTAGGAGTAGCCTGTTCTTTATGTTGAGTTCTCAAGTCCCAAATTTGGACTCCAGTCTAAGATGTGACCAGTGCATACTTTGGTGCTCACTGCAGTATGTGTGTGTGTGTGCACGTGTGGGTTTTACATGCCTCTTTTTCTTAGAATCATCCAAACTTGACCCTCGGCTCAGATCAATATCTGAGGGTACCCGCTCTATCGAGATGGACATGTCCTCAGCAGCCCGACTTCTCTCTAGACCTGAGGTGGAGCCCTCTCGTACTTCCTCTATCGGGGGTAGTATGTCAGTCTGGTCAAGTCCAGTACGCTCAGCCTGCAGAAAAAAAAAGAAAAAAAGGAGAAGAAAAAAATGCCATATATAACATGACACTATTTGCTAGTTCAAAGTAATTTTTCAGCTTTTATTTGTGGCCTTCACTATTTTATCTCATTTATGAAACTGAGATCTCCAATTATGAACTCTGACTTAAATAGCTTGTAAAGATGGAAACATGTATGCAATTACTAAGCAGGCAAAACAATTTTCTAGCATCAAATTTAGAAACATGTTTACAAAAGCCTTAAGAAAATGCATGGTGGATGGTCAATTTTATCTGATATTGATTTTTAGTGACACAGATTGAGGCAAACTAGCCAATGTCCCCATTACTGGTGGAGCTATGACTAATTTAGTCAATGCCCCTAACATTAAGTGTTTCTTTTTCTCATTTCTGAGTCTTTTGAATTGTTTTTTTAAACAAACCACAAAACCATTTTTCAACTACTCTGGTCATTACTCTTCTTCATCTCTTTTCTTTTAAAAACCAGAAATATATTCTTGCAACACAAAAATGCCCGACCAAAGTGCCAGATCACAAGGGTAACATTTTAATATGCCCATATCAGATTTTGTGATGAACATAAAAAAATCTCCAAACAGATGCTGCTTACTACTGTTACTACCGTATTTACTGCATGTTTTCGGACACGTTTTTTTTAAAAAAATATAATATTTAAATGCCTTGTAATTTTCAGACGTTGCTCTGCTATAATTTTTTTGTACAACTTATGTTTTCGGACAAATCTAAGAAGATCAGATGCGTCGTTTTAAAGTAAAATTCACAGCGTGTTTGCCGTTAATTTAACTGATACTACCGGTAAGTTTGCTTCATTTGGTTGCCAATTATTTAATGTGATCATGAACTTCCATGAACTAATAAAACTTAAAATTCTTAATCGTTTGTATGTATCTATGTATGCAGATAGACAGACAGATTGATGAATAAACAGACATTTTTATATTAAGCCATACACAATAAATAACAATATCAAAGAATGAAAAGAAATATGATTTAATGCTGTAATATATTTAAATATGTTATTCATTTTCAAGTAGCTTGTCCATAGCCTCTTTTAGGTCCTCAGGCAAAAAGCCCTCAAATTCCGTATCACTATCATCATCCATATCGTTTAACTGTTCGGCATTTCTGATCAACGCGATTTAAGTTCCGCTCAGATTGACACTGATGCCGCATACTTTAAAAGATTTCATTATCATTGTGTGCTTTTCCTTCAATGTGTCCATGGCATTTACAACCCAGTCCAATACAGTCTGTTTGCTGGCTGCCTTGATCCGTCCGTTGTTGCTTTCTTCAGATGATTTTAACGCATTTGTAGCATCCCTGATGTATTCCGTCCAGCTGTGGCGGAGGTAGCTCTTGACAGGTTTATTGATGCTCACATCATGAGGTTGCAATTTGGATGTACAGCCTCCAGGTATTATTGCTGGCACAACATTTCTGCGCCGCAACTGTTTCTTCACGTCATCAGTGATGTGAGCCCGGAACGAGTCCATAACTAATAGTGATCGCTCTCTTCTGGTGAATGGCAAATAAATTTCTTCAATCCATCGCAGCATTAGCGTTTCATCCATCCATGCTTTCTCTTGCACTGCGATAATCCACCCTTTTGGTGCCTTCAGATCTAGATGTCTCTTTCCCTTGAAAATAATCATTGGGGGTAATACATCGCCAGAACTTTCAACGGCTAAAACGACTGTAATGCGTCTCTTCTCCAATCCAGTTGTATGATTCAGAACGCTTTTCGTTCCTACTTTGTCCACCGTTTTCCCTGGCACAAGATCAAAGTACATTGGTGTCTCGTCCATGTTAATAATAAACTTCTCATCAAACTCGTCCTCCTCACGTCTATCCATCACAAACTTGTGGAATGAAGCAATCTTTTCTTCCAAATCCTTGGGTAAATGTTGGGCAAGAGAGGTCCTCTTCTGAGCACAGACCCATGTCTTTTCATGAAACCCTCTCCCCAAGTAAGACTGGCACTGAATTTGCTCTCCGGAAATTCTGTTGAGACAAGCTCCTTAGCATAAATACATATTCCCTCAACACTGACTGGAATTTGTAAGTCACGCTGAGTGAGCACCCATTGAGCTATCTTATCATCTATAGCTTGTCCATATGAAATGGGTCGTCCACACTTTGGCAAATGCCTGTTCAAGTTCAGATCTGCAGAAAAGTCAATTTTCATCCAGGTATTCACAGTGGATTTCGGAATCTTGAACATTTCGGCTGTAGGTCTAATTCCCAGAAGTTTTGCATTGTTAATGATATACTGCTTTTGCTTTAATGTATAATGTTTATAGTGACCACGTACAGAACCGGCCGGAGCAGCTTTCTTTGTAGGTGGTTCTTTTTGTGATGCATCCTCAGAATAATTAATTCAAGGTCACTTCTGTGGACGGCCTACTGGCCTCTTTCGAGATGATTTTGGCAAAGGAGAGTCCCTCCACGAACTAGGCAGTGCCTCCTCACTTGTTGCATAAAATATGATAAACTTATCCATCAAAATTATTACAGTACTAACAATATTATGTTTCACAACGACAGCTATCCAGTATATAAACTTAAATAACTTTTGATAGTGGTGGGTATCCTATATATACTTTATATTTTGCTAGCTTGATTCGGCTAACAAAAATATGATTGGTTGTCAGTGTAGACATCGTTACACATGAAACCACTACAAGCTGGTGTGACAGTTATGGCTTTGATTAGAAACCATGACCCCTGCTTTATAACATTAAACAATACATCGGTATGGATTAGTAAATTCATTGGCATCGTGCAACAAAACAAACCCCTTATCCCTGAGGCATTATGTACCACAGTTTAAACATAGTTAATGTTCTACAGGTAATAAACCTCTTTGTAGACAATAAATATTGATTGTGGGTGCTACATGTTCGGTACATCATGTGCTCTTTTAATGAAATCCAGATGGCTGCCTTTTATTTCCAAACACACCTGTCAAAGAAATCCCACAAGTTATATTATTAACAATTATCACCTAGACACCTTGAAATCTCTGACACGCATTAAAACAATCTTTGAGCATTTGATTGTTTCGAGTCGGCAAGCTCTGCTCATTTTGAAGCTACCCTCGGCTGGGTGGAAAAAAAAGGAAAAACAAAAGAACAGAGAACCGCAACAAATAGATCACCTTTATTTTTAAAAATACCAACATATTAATCACGCTGACTCGTATATTGCAACTTGCTTGTTATTTTCACCCTTACTAGGCATGCGCACAACACTCACCCCATATGGAGCCTCTAAGATTAGCCATCATACATGTATATTTAAACTCTCAATACTAAAATGTTTGTCATAAATATCTTCAGAATTATAATTCCAAAATCTTTTTATTTAGTTTGTATTAATATCTTAATTACACAAAAATAAAGAAATAAAGCTTGCGTGTGTTTGTAAGGTAGATTTTAATGATCACTGATTAGCAGCGGGTTAAACTGTGGATTGCAAGATTACTAATATGGTCATGGTTCGTGGCTCTAATACATGTATGGCTGCATTTTTTGGTGGATGGACATGTGTCAAATAGACAAAATAGGCAAGTAATGCCTGTTTTTCATTCATTATCCTTTCAATGGTGTTAGACAAAATACTTGTTTTACTTCATGGCAGCACGTCTTCATGTGAGCTAATGGTAACTTTGTTACGGACGGGGGGGGGGGGGCACAAATTTATCTTCCTGTTTGTTTTCAGACACCTAATTAAAGAATTTAATATGTATTCAGACAACAAAAAAGTGATTATTTTTTGCCGTCCGTAAACATGCAGTAAATATGGTACCTGCTGATCCAGGGCAGCCTCTTCTTCAGCCACTGGGCTCCTCCTTCGTCTCTTGGTTGGTTGTCCTGTGGCATAAAAAATAATTCCAAATATAAATTTCATACAAATACAGCTCAGCTGAAAGGTGACAGCAACACTAATGGGCCCTAATTCAAGAAAAAATATTTAAAAACCTTGCAGAAGTTACTCAGGTTGTGTCTCTCCAAAAGAATAAATATTTTACATAAAATGATAGAACATGAGGCCCGGATATAAATCACCCCAGAAAAATTCCATATATATATATATACACACACACACACACAAATACACAACATACTCCATTGTCTAGATTATCCTAGAAAATCAGATACACAAGACTCTCCATTAATCTCGAAAGAAACTTGTACTCTCCGACATAACAAATAAAAACAGATCAGGAGTAACAAAAACTGGAAAAGATATACAGTAAAACCTGTTTATGAGAGACTGCCCCTTCTGCCAACAAAAAATGGTCTCTCAAGACAGGTTGTCTCTCATAACAAGTCTATATAAAAAGATCAGTTTCCTAGTTCTAGTTTCACAACTATTTAAAGAAAAATAACCACAATCACTGTACATATATTCTACTCTATTTTAATAATTCTTGCTAAAATATTGTATGCATTCATCTAAAAACAAAATTATATAGCAATAAAGATATACTTCTATCATTAAACATGAGTTACACTTACATTTGAAGATCACATGTACATGTATTAGAATAGAAATCGTTTCCGATTTACTCTTTTTCCTTTCTAACAACCTAATTTGTTTTACCGATGTTTAAACCTCTATTTTGCAGGAGGTCTGCTCTTTTACACTTCTTTCAGTTACAATAATTATTTATTTATTTAATTTTTTATATTTTTAATTATTTTTCTAGAGTTAAAATTTGTCTGTTCTTAATCTGAGGTTCTTCCATTGTTATTAAGGTATTAAGTGTTAACATTACTGGTGCTCAGTCATAATATCGACTGTAAAAACAGTTTTTACTTGGCTTTGGGAAAATATGAAAAATCCTGCATGTGTACTGTATATCTAACAATTAATGAAATAAAAAGAAACAATTATCTCATCCAGAAATAGAATCATTTATTCAGAAACAAAAGTCGACAGCTTAATTCTCAGAAGACATAAAGGGATTAACTCTATAAATAAACTGTGTAAGCCAGTCGCACCCACTTGAATAGATGACAGCCTGGTGTATCAAATGTGATCACTGTGACATCTGGGAAAAAGCAACAAATATCACAAGACTTTAACACTGTCAATTGTATCCAGGTAACACTTCTCACTTACTGGTTTAATAGACAAAGACCCTATTCACCCCCAGACAATACAGATTAAGACAAACAATATACATAACCAATACCTTACCTGCAGCACTATAATGCAATTTGCGACCGTTCCGGTGGCCTAGTGGTTAAAGCATCCGCCTCAGATGCGGGAAGTCGCGGGTTTGAACCCCTGCCGAGTGATACCAAAGACTTTTAAAAATGGTACTAACAGCTGCCTCGCTTGGCGCTCAGCATTAAGAGGTTAGTGTTAGGACTGGTCGGCCTGGTGTCATCATAATGTGACTGGGTGGGACATCATGCCACATGTCTGCGGCATGATGCCCCAGTGCTAGACCTCACTATAAACTGTCACACTACAGACATCGTAGCGATATGAATGAGAAATTGTTAAAGCTACATTAAAAATCTAAATCACACACACACACACACACACGCGCGCAATCTGCAGATATGTACATTAGCCTGGTTTATGGTGAAGAACATCTTTCACTATATACTTCACTTGCCACATTTACAAACTGGTAGCCAGGCTCCATATATTCTTGTTCTTTTTATGATTCTTCTTGATCAGAACAATCTTTACTATTCAAGCTGTTGTTATTACAAATGATTATATAAAGGTCAATGGTGTCTGTCTCTGTTCTTGTGATACGGTTTATTCAGAGTGCTGGATAGACTGGTCCCCTGCAGTACTTATCCATATGGGTAGTAGCTAGATAAGGGCTGGGAACCAGGTCAAGTGCTGGAACAGCTACATGTACTTTAGTCTGGTTCACAATCTAAAATATACAACACTACAGGCATACATACAAAATTTCAGAAATCGACAGACAACCTATATTTCTTTTATAGAACGGTATAAGCGGTTGTTGTTACAAGGATTAAATCGAGGTCGGTGGAGTTTATCCCCGTTTTTGTGATGCGGTTGTTCACAGCAGTGTCGAAATGCATATTGCCAAGACATCATTGTTGCTGATCAATTTCAGCAGATGGTCGCTAACGACAGAGCATTTATATAATAAAATCAATCCATGCATTAAGATTGTGGTCATAAATGACAGGTGGTCGTTCATAACAGGTTTTACTGCAATGTCATGTTTATGTAATCTGAAGCATCATTACTGATTATAACTATTATTCAAGCCACTTTATAACACATTCTGTTTTGCATATTTAACTTCCATTTGAATTTGTCAGGAATGGTAATTGTTTCTTTTTAATGGTGGGCTGCAAAAATGGACATCCACCCTCTGAGATATAAATTATAATGAAAAATCCCCAATATTAAAGAAATACGATCAGAATTTGAAACTGAATCAAATTGAAACTTTAAAACTAATTCTTCCTCTGAGTTCAAAGATAACAATGCGAAGAATCAAGATCGGAAAATAAGTTTAAACTGGTTTTCAAAGCATCAATTAACTTTTCTGCAAGTAGAAAGAAGATTTCAGCTTTAAATAAAGGATTATTATTATTATTATTATTATTATTACAGCAGTATCAGAAATTTTCAAAGGGGACAAATTTGTATGGTCTTCATTATTGTCCCGAACCACAAATTGAAAGACTCAATTAGCAACATATGATGGTGCCTCCTCCCCCCTGCCCATTTTCTTACAATGTTATATTCTCTCTTATTATTATTACCCTCAGGTATCTCTGGTTGTTCATGGGGTTGTTCTGGGTGCCATGGAATTATGTATTCTGGGGACATCTCTAATGGTGCCAAAGGGCCAGTCGAGACAGCATTCCTCTTCCACAAGGAAAGTAACCTCTTATGCGATGGAACTGGGAACAAAAGGCATAAGTTTATCAGTTACAAATTGTTTCCACATTTAAAAATCCCAAATATTGTTGTAATTTACAGTTTCGTTCAACATTTTGAGCTAGATTTATCTGTTGAAATGTTTAAGTTTTTCAACAACAAAGATATTTTTTGTCAGCTGATATATACAAGGTTGAATAGGCAAGTTTCACAATCTCCAAAAGTAACAAGGGTTAGAGCATGATCTTACTGGTCAAAAGTGAGACTTGGCATGTATGCCCCGTGTATGCATACTATGACAGTCACGGGCTGTTATAGCTAAACAGCCTATGCATCTGTTATTGGACATTATTGTCCTAGTCAGAGAGAGAGAGAGCATTTGAAACCAAATTAAAAATGGGAATTAAAAAAAGAGAATGAAGATAACACATTCTAACAGTAAAGACATTATGTGCTTGATCTCCAGGTCAAAGCTAACAATAAGAACACATGTGACATGCATCATCAAAACAATCATACAAGCCCGATGGACTTTACATAATTTAAAATTACAATGACCTTGAGACTGATAATTACATTCGATAATCATAAATTATTTTCTCAATGTAACTTTAATTAGCTACGTGACATCAAAAGTGTGATTTTATGTGAATATGGCTGAAGAAAATATCAATGGATTTTGCTGTGAGAAATTGAGTTCATATATCAATTCTTTAAGAAGAATACATCAACTTGTGTGGAATAAGAGATGATGAAATGAAATTCTTTACAAGGAAAAGTTACTGCTCAAGAAAGCAAGGGGATCACTGTCTTTATTACTGGCAATATTTGTATGGACCTTGGTGTGGACATAGTCCCTCCGCCTTGACTAACTATCGCACAAAGTGATCATACACATATAAAAAAAACTAAGTAAAATACATGGTGCGCATATTAACTGCATATCATTAATTTAAATGAAGCTTGAAAAACATAAAAGAATAAAATGATACAATAATTTGCTGCAGTTGGAGAACCAAATCACTTGGTATATATAGAAAGATTACAGAATCAGTTTGTCAACAAACACATTTAGCACAAAATTAAAAATGACAAAAGCTTTACCCCATGAACTAAATGGAGTAATATATATATATATATATATATATATATATATATATATATATATATCATAGTACACAGTATCTACAGTGTGTACAGTTTAATATTTTTGATATTATAACATGTTATCACTTTCTGTGATTCTGACTGGTAAAAAAACCCCATGAAATTCTTGCACAGAATTCTCTTTACTGGTTGGCTGCAATCATGAGAAAATTTCGTTACCCTGCCTCCTGGAACTTTTCGTTTTTACTATTACTTCTAACATTCTGGTGGCCGTTTTTTTTTTTTTTAAAACTGACTACCCAAAGGGAATGGTGGCAAAAAGTCACCTCTGTCTGAATATGGCCCATTTACCTCCACATGGGCTCTTTAGGCCATTTATAGTTATGTGCTGAAAAATGGCATTATAGCCCTAGCAACAACAAATAAAACTTTGTGCCATACGTTTACATGAGAATGTGTCTTAATTGTCATTTTTACTTTAGAAAGCAACAAATAAATTGCTATTGACACTTGATACGGTTTGTTCAACTAAATGAAGTTTGGCAAAAAAATTCTTAGGACTGTTCCATTTAATCATACGGGAAGGCACTGTTTTAAAAATATATGCCAGGGTACATTAATTACTCAGAGAGTTCATATAAAAATGATACAAAGCTCTAAAATGAATCTATGGGTGACTACCCCACATTAAAAGTGCCTTCCCTGGATCCCAAGTATATTTTACTTGACAACCCTTATTAAATCCAATAAATGTGCAAAATAACAACAAAAAAACCCCCAACAGTATGAACAATTAATAGTCAATTTGTCATAGTTCTCTTTTCTAAAAATAAGGCACAATTTAAATTTCAGCAATTTAACATAGGTCTCCAGTCTAAACATTAAGGTACAATTGAAGCTTTCACTATTTGACAGTCTCCATTCTAAACATTAAGGTACAATTGAAGCTTTCACAATTTGACAGGTCTCCATTCTAAACATGAAGATACAATTGAAGCTTTCACAATTTGACAGGTTTCCAGTCTAAACAATAAGGTATAATTAAAGCTTTCGCAATTTGACATGTTTCCAGTCTAAACATTAAGGTACAACTGAAGCTTTTCCAATTTGACAGGTCTCCATTCTAATCATTAAGGTACAACTGAAGCTTTCAATTTGACAAGTCTCCATTCTAAACGGTACAATCCATGCTTCAGCAATTTGTATCATTTGTACTGATGTCAACTACTAGCCAAATCTACGGAATATAGCCGAATGGCAGAGGTGAAGAAAGCATGTCAAGTCCGTTGGGGGTGGGTGTCAGAAATTGGAGCATTTGTTTATATTTTAACGGAAATACATGTTTTAGACAATTTATTTTTACTTACCCTCATACCCATTTGTCTATCAACTGGACTTTAAAAAAATACAAAATAAAAATTAATGTCTCAAAATACAAGGAAATGTCTGTCATTATTATTTTATTAAAACACAACCATGAAGAATAAAATAAATCTATTGTCCACCAAAATGCAAATGCCAATAAAGTCCCATCAACTTCAATATCCTTCACATGTTATGCTTGTCTTCTAAGCAAATTTTAGTTATGCATTTAGTTCTTGGTTATTGGGGAAAGTAAAACCATGATTACACATCCAAGTAATGGTCAAAAATCCCCAACAAAAACAACAAACCACAATAGGGTACAGGTTTTTATCACTCAAACGTGCACTGCCGTCTCTTGCAATGCCAAAAGGAGCATCACAAAGATGCCTGGCCACACAAGACACATCCTCCTTTGTCAAGACTTTAATAATTGCACTGTTGTGTTATTGCGTCAAAACAAAGATGAGACGCCGTGTTCTAACTATCATTAACTTTAATATATACAAGTGATTACTGTGAGGTCTTAACACAGAGTACTATCAAATGGGCACATGCATGTAGATAGTGCCAGTGTATGACTCATGCACAGAGGGTTCTGATTGGTCAGTTACACATGTATAATGTTACATGCACTGATACTAAAAGGAGCATCACGATGATGCTTGGCAACACAAGACACATCATCCTTTGTTTTTTGTTCTGGCACAGCTGTATTAACAGGTAATAGTTAAATCTGAAAATATTGTGTGAAACACAGCCCTGGCTTTAGCGATGGCGAGAAGTAGATTAGTCCTGACAAGGAACTTTGTAAAAACTGTTGGTGACAGGGAATAATTTTCATTCAAATAACATATGAGCTTTGGAATAGAACCACGACTTTCATGAGAAAGTATATAGTTCTTGCGTTTTCAAGTTTTAGTGCTTCTCGCTAAAGCTGTTCATGCACTGCCATTTTAACATTAGTGCTACAAAAGTCTAGATTTTGGCATGCTAGGAAAATCTGCATACTTCTCATGAAATGTCTGTTCATGCTCTTTTTTTGCAGTTTGGTTGCAGATCCAACTCAGAAGATGGCATTTTGAGAAAAATTCACGATTTCATGGCCAGCAGACATCTACTTGACTCAAACAGGGGAAGAAAATGACTGAACAAAAAGCAATACAGACTAAAAAAGCAAGATATAATTTTCACCAATGAAAATGCAGGAATTAATTAATATTCAACTCATCAAGAGCTACAATTTACACCATGGTTCTGATATTTTCCTAAACAACAAACTTATTATGAAGAAAAGACGTCTGCTGGACGATATAAAAAAAAGCCCAAATGCGCAACACATTTCCGAAAGGCAGAAATATTGGAGTTACTTGTGTTTTAATCAAAGCTCTGATTTTTCTCAGAAAGATTGCCTAATTCTCAAAGCCACTCCAACTAAATCAGAGGAGTTGGCATTTCTGCAAAAATCAAAACTTACCTTTCAGTCCAGGTTGAGACATAAGTGTCTTAAAGTCTGACAGCTTATGGTAAGGCAAAACCTGCAGGAAAATATACAGAACTATACATACCTCAAATAAACATTAGGCTGGTTCTTTAATATTACAGGCAACATTGAACAATTTTCAGCTAATTATATTTTTAATATTTTCTTCTTTCTTCTCTGCAGTATAATCTACTTTAGAACTGTACAAATATAAACCATCCATATTCCTACTTTTACGGTAGGTTTTCTACTTCTTATCTTAACATTGCTGACTGTATGTTGCCCCTTAAAAAATAATACAGTGTGACCCCACTATAACATAGTAGATGGGGTCCCAAGAGCCTGACATGCTTTTGATTAAATAAAGTCAAAACTAGTCTGAAATACACTTGCATATTGACAACTTACTTTTTTGTAGTACAGTCCATAATGCAGTGCCATACATGTGTATGAAAAATCCTTGATTTAGAGAATAATTCACATGTTATATAATTCATATATCAGTCACATCAAGTTAGAAAACAAATAAGACATATATAAAGAAAGGTAGTCCTCGTTTGATCCATATCCCATTTTCAACAAACACATGTCACTATACAGTTCACTACAATATTATCTCCAATAGCATGAGGCTATAGTCATTTACATGCTACATGTACTTAAACTGGCCTAGATTTTGGTCAGCTGGAGACAGCTATCATCTTGCGGAGGCTACCCAAGGGATGAGGTTATTTAAAGGGAAATGAAAACTTTATCAAATTAAAAAGTAACTTGACAGCCAGATATTTATGGTTTCAAAAGATTGGAGATTTGTGTTTTATGCAGCCGTTAGTAGTGATTGTATGCATAAACATTTTTCCTGTAAAAAGGAAACTTTCATTGCACAATAAACGTCACTTTGGAAAATGCAACAATCCAACAGATTCCACTGATTTATTTAAGTTAGGTACTGACTTTCTTTGATGAAAGGTGCTTTGATTTCATTGATGACTGTAGTCAGCTTGCTTTGGTGAAGGATGCATGTGTTATTGGAGTCACCACTAGAGAACTAATTTGGAGGACCAAACAAATGCCCATTAGTCATTCTGGTGCCAACATCAAATAATTGTAAAATATTGATTGGGACTGAATGTTTTATTTGCTTAGTATTTACAAAGAATGATCAGTGCTTCAAAGGTAATCAGTTTCTTTAAAGTTTCAGCGAAAACTGTTTTTCTGGGTACATAAAAAAAAAAAATTACCCATTATTTGGTCAATTGTAGTGATTCCTGTTCCTGCCTTCAAAGGTTGGCCAATTGTAAATAATCCAATGGCATGACTGTTTGAGTGCATCAACAGCATATTGTACTCAAGCCAGATGTCAGCATAAATGGATTATGATGTAACAATGCACTGTTAAGATGGTTTGTCAATATGAACAAAGGATTTGTTTATGTAACAATAGGTAGATTCCAGTGCATTTAACATCCAAATTTGCAGCTTCTTTTCATGGTGCATTTGAATCTCTGTACTCCAAACCCAAGATTGTATGGACAAGTTTAAACAGCTAACAATGTTGTCACAACAAAAATTTTTTGGCCCAATGGTGTATTTTATAGGCAAAAAAAAAAAAATCACAATTTGTGACATTGGCAAAGCCCAGTGTGATCCTTGAATAAACTTTTTATCATGTTTTATTCATACTTTTAAGAAGTAAAAATATATTTTCATGTACGAGAAAAATACATGCATACATAATTTCCCTGGCCATGTCATGATTGTTTTAAATTAGAATTCATATACGATCTCTTCCTCAAAATTATAGTACACTTTTTCTTTTAAAAAGATAAAATATTTTTTGTTTGTGAATTATAACAGGGTCATGCTCTGTGAATATATACAGTAAAACCTGTGTTATGAGAACACCCCTTCTGCCAACAAAAAGCGGTCTCTCATGACAGTTTTGTGCAAAAGGGCCAGTGTTCAAGCTCCGCCATTTGGACTCCTTGTCTCTTATAACACCCTAAATTTAAGTTTTACTGATGTTTAAACTGGCTGCTATTTTGCAAGCAATCTCCCCTTTTATACTTCTTTCAGTTGCATTAATTCTTTCCTCTGATTTTAGAATTTTTCTTTTCTTCTTGGAGGTTCTGCCATTCTTATCAAGGTATTAATGTTATCAGTAACACATACACCCACCCACCCACCCACATACACACACACACACACGGATGCTTTCAGGATTTAAATATAAAAGGGGGAGCTCCCCTTTTGTCACAAAAATAAGTGGGGAGTAGAAACAAACAAGAGGAGCAGAAGGAAACAGCCATAGGTCAATATTTACATAACACGTACTTCAATATCCATCTCTTTCTTCCTGCTCCACCCTATAAGACCCCTATTGAAATTAAAATCTTTAAAAGATTCTAGTTCTATAAGCATTAATTTGTTGATTGTAATTTCAGAGCTTAACTCTTTACCTTCTACAAGTACTTGCTGCCCTGCCTACTATCACTGATGAGCAGCCTGCCTTCTAGCAGTTGTTTGTAGGCTGAACCCCAGAGCATCATAATGACTGCCTGAGTGAGAGCTTCTTGAGTTAGTGCACATGCTGTCTACATTTTCTATATCAATCTTGTCCCATGCAAACTATGTAATTTAATGAAAACTAATATTTTAAACACTTACCAAAGTTTTGTGCCACTCATTTCCACCAACAAGTACATATAATCCTCAGAAATCAATGTTTATATTCACATATTCATAATAAAAAATATACCTCAAGATATCTGTTGTGTTTATAATGTATATTAGACTACTTTTCTCACCACTCTTTTGCACAACTGGAATATTTCTTCGGGAAAAAACTGTAAAAAGAAATCTATCTCCCTTGCATTTTCATCTAAATTAAATGTTGGCCCTGAATCTACTGTAAAGTCGTCCACATGTAACGGTCCCATGTGTCCTGACCAGAAAAGATCGTGATGCGTTTCATCCTTAGATTCAGATAAATCTGAAATGTCAGGTGTCGAAACAGGACTTATACTAATGTCTGATCCTTCATCTTGAATCTGATGATTAAAATCAGTGTCATTTGCAATGTCATCACTTTCAAATCCTTCAAAACTTTCATCAGAATCGTCATCGGAGTACATGAATGTTGCCATTTTGTTTCACTTTCACAACTGACCTCATTTTCAATGGAATATCCCGCTTATATGCTGTAAAACTACTAATAGAACACTTTCATCATTTTATGTAAGGACTATTTTCATTGGCTAAATATTGTTAAAAAGACTGGATGTTTGTAATTTCATCCAATGCAAAGCTTTAATATGAAACGTGTATATGCATCTCTGGGGTTTCCCAACCCTTGACAGGAAACACATGTATGAGCCAGCCAGGATAGAGAGAATATTATTAGCAGCTTGTATATGCATCTCTGGGACTTACAAGGCTATTTTTATGGTCGCATATATGCGTTAGTAGAAGGTAAAGAGTTAATCTGAGCCTTATGAAAGTACAAATATTGTTCTGAACTGAGATCTCCCTTTCAGTCTGAAGGAGCATATAAATAACTAGCTTAGTCAGCTTGAACTAGTTGGGGAAAACTGTTCTTCACGGTTGTTACCTACAATTTTATTTCCCCTGTAAGTGTCTCTGGATCCCATGAGTCATGTACAATTTTCCACAAGTCATAGGTATTGTCCTTTGGATACTTCTGCTCTAAAATAAGATTTTTTTACAAACGTAAGCTCTGCCAAAGTTTCACTTTCTTAAATCAATGATTTTCTTACTATTATTCTTATCTGCTGCATAATGCTATATTAGGGTTTATGTCCATCAATATCATAGTGTCCTTTTTCAGACAGAGATATTTGGATCAAATAAATAGCTTTACTCATTAATTTCATTTAGATTTTATACTTATTCAGTTTATTTTAAACCTTATATGGTTATGTAGTATTGTAGCACAAGATCCTGCTAGGATAAAATGTTTGAGAAAAGAAATGAAAATTGCCCTGAACTTTTAAATGGTTTGAAGTTTTATTAGGTTTGGTATTCTGCCCTTTCTACATTTAATTTCAAAATATCACTGCATGTACATGATACTCTTATCCAACATCAAATCACTCACTTCATCATCCCAGCTCCGATAATTTGATATACTTCATAACTTTAGAAATCACTGTCATCATCAGTATCATCAGCCAGTATTTGCTGAACAAAATTGTCGTCAGAAGATCAACCATCTTGGTTGTTCTAGGTAGCCTGCATTTTAAACGTGCATTTCCTTGATGCAAGGTTCAAATTATTATAGAAAGTTTGTTCCAGAGTCCTATCTGCCAATCAAATTTAATTTAACAACCATTCATGTCAAGCCGAAGAACTAAGATGTGTTAATAGTTGCCTATCCAAAAAGAGACAGATGCCAAGACAATCACTAAAAGGGTTAACAGTTAAATAAAAATTTATATTGCTCAAACAACATTTTTATATGCACACTCTTCCTGAAACAAATTTTTTTTTTACAGACAAAAAACACAAAGCTTCATTCACCGATGACATAAATAGAATAACTCTATGAACAAAGGGTATAACCAGCTGCACTAAGGTGAACAGATGATGGCTTGTTATGATGGTTGTATTCATTGTAAAAAGAAAAAAAAATGCAACAAACAATGCAATCCCTTAACAATGACAATCAAATCCAGAAAATGATTATCACTAACTAATAGTATTAAAGACAAAGACCTCATTTACCCCAAGAATTACATATTAACTCCCAAAATAAACGATGTAATCACCTGCAACATTGAAGCCTTTCAAAAAGACCTCATACTGTGACATTAACTGCACTGTGCTGGTTTTTACAAAAGATAAACAAAACAAACCCTTGATCTGACAATGTACATCCATGATTATTCTCTTTGAAGAAAGAATTGATAATCATATTAGCTATTTGTATCATTACAGTGGCTGTTAGTAGCCTCATCTTTTCTCTTGCTTTGGTCTTTAGAACAGTTTTTACTTTTTAAGTGGTTGTGGTTACAAACGATGAAATAAAGCTCAGAGGTGCTTAGACAATACAGTTGTTCATAGTAGCGTTGTTTAGAACAATCTGCACTTTGCCTGGAGATACCGCTCCAGTGGCCTAGTGGTTAGAGCGTCCGCCTCGGATGCGGGAGGTCGTGGGTTTGATCCCTGGTTGAGTCATACCAAAGACTTACAAAAATGGTACTAACAGCTGCCTCGCTTGGCGCTCAGCATTAAGAGGTTAGTGTTAGGACTGGTCAGCCTTGTGTCAGGATAATGTGACTGGGTGGGACATCATGCTACATGTCTGCGGCATGATGCCCCAGTGCTAGACATCACTATAAGCTGCCACAATGCAGACATCGTAGCGATATGACTGAAAAATTGTTAAAGCTACGTTAAAAATCATAATCACATAACATCACTTTGCCTGGAGACCTTCCTATGCAGTCATGTTTACAATGGATTAAATCAAGGTCAGTCGTGTTTATCAGTTTTGCGCTGAGGGTGTTTATAGCAGTGTTGAAATGCATATTTTGCACAAAAAGCATGGTCGCTGGGTCAATCAAAACTGCACTTATATAATAAAATTGATCTGTGCATTTTATGATTGTGGTCATAAATGACAGGTGGTCACTCACAACAGAGATGCTGCCAAGATTTTATCTAAAGGGATGAATTCCTCCACATCACCAAAATAAGAGGTGACTAGAAGAAAAAGAAAATATGGAGGTTGGAGGGAGGAGTTGGAAACAGCCATAGTTCAATATTTACTCAACACTCAAATATCCATGTCTCTTTCTTCCTGCTCCACTCTGTTAGAGCTCTGTTGAATCAAAATCCTCAATGTCTCCTCTATAAACATTAATCTGTCGACTGTTTCCAAGCCTAAAATGCTCCTTATTAGTGTATTAAAATCATTCTGTTTTTTGAACCACGTTCACTGAGAGGGCATATACACGGCTAGCTTTATATCCAGCTTCAACAAGTTGGGACAGTGCTCTTGACAGTTGTTATTTACAATTTTTTGCAGCTCATAAGTATTGTTTTTTGATATCTCTGCTCCAAATATGATTATTCACTAACATAAGCTCTGCCAAGGTTTCACTTTATTGAATCAGTGATCTTATCTGTTCTATAATGATATAACGGGGTTTCAAGTCCATCAAAGCTATAGTCTGCTTGTTCAGACAGGTATTTTGATTAAATCATTACCATTAATTTTTTATTTCATTTTAGATTCTTATTTATTCAATTTATCTTAACCCTTAGAGTGCTATATAGTGTTGTAGCTCAAGGTTATTGATTGAGAAAAGGAATGAAAATTGCACTCAACTGTTCAAACTGCCTGTATTTTAATTAGACTTGGTATTCTGCCTTTTATACATTCAACTTATAAATACACTGAATAGTGGGTTAATCAACATATGTTCAGTGCTTTTGTCCATCTAGCATGTACATCGGACATTTCTGGAATCAAGATCACTTACTGGTATTTCCAGTAGCACTCTTCCAGCTCCAATAATCTGATTTACTTCAAAATTTTAAAAATCATTGTCATTATCATTATCAACATCCAATATTGCCAAATAAAAATTTTCATCTGGAGATGAATAATGACGGGAGTCAGCCATTTTGTTCTTCTAGGTAGCCTGTCTGTTAAACAAACATTTGTAAATTTCCTTGATTAAGATTATGAAAAAAACTCTTGTTGACTTAGGCCCAATGAAGCAATCAAATTTGGTTTAACAACCATTCATGACAAGTCAATGTACCCAGATGTGTAAACAGGTGCCTACCTAAAAAAAAAAAGGAAATGTGTCATGACTAGTGCTATTAGACCTCTACTGGCAGCAGGATGTATGTTGTGGCAAGCACTTAGGGCTGTTCCAGTAAAACATATACCCCCCGGGGGGAAGGCACTTTCAAATTCAACCAACCCACAACAGAAGCAATTTAAACAAATTAAGATCCACCGTCAGATATCTTTTAATTGAAAAACACTGCCCCCTACAGAAGCATATTTTTTTTTACATAATTTCTGGCTATGGGTTAGTGGGTAGTAGAAGCGATTTTAATATTGGGTTGGGGACAGAAGCGATTTAAATGACAGCTGGCTGGAGGTAATCTACTGAATTCTTATAGATCATATAATCTACTGCATATTTTTATTTGTATTCATTCTTTATAATCAATCTTTTGTCCTTTTGCTGGTTTGTCTGCCAGCCATGTATGTCGCTGATATTGTGAAATCAAAAATTTTCTTGGTGGCTTATTATTTGTAGATGTCATTGATCAGTCCCTTAATACCTACTAATTTAATGTCCATGAATATAGATTTTATATTAGGGATTCTATTCTAATACAGAAATCATGAATTTGTATCCTTACTAAACTGCGTGTTAATAAAGTGATCACTATGTTTTACTATTTATCTTTGTTCTCAGGCATGCAGCTTTTGATTAGAATAATAGTTAAATCTTGTATTGCTTTAAATGTGTGGTCAGATGCTATGATTCCCTTGTTATTATTTTTTTCAATAAATGTTTTGGTAAACTTATAATACATGATTTGTCAGAAAAAAATCATTAACGCCTGAGAAAGTGATGTCGCATTATTTCTGCCTGCTTTTACACTATATCATTTCTTGTAAGAACACATATTTCAGTTACTGACATCTTATTTTTATGCCTTGTTGCAAGACTAATATAAAGTTCTAAAAGAAAGAAATATAGCATGTCAAACATTTTTATATCATAAATTAGATTTTAAAAACTGGATGTAAGTCAAGGAATCATTTTTTCCCAGAGTACTTGTAAAATCAATGTCATTGCAGTTAACTGTATTGTCAACAGCATCATCATCATCACTGATGGCCTAGCAGTAACATTCTGCACTTTGAATCCAGTTGTCACAGGTTCTATCTCCCACTTCTAGTCTTTCATACGAGACTTATACCTATGGTCTGAGGGGCTTTCATGGCAGAGTATAAGATGCTTGTCTTGTGATACAGATCTGAGGGGCTTCTATGGCAGAGTGGTACAAGATGCTTGTCATGTGATTACTTGCCTCCAATGTGTAAATGAGAATGTTGTCAGTTACTTGTGGAAGGTCAGTGGTTCTACATAAGTGGTGTTTGGTGTCTCAAAAGTACCTGGATTTTCTTCAGCAGTAAAACTGGCTGCCATATATAGATTCTCTTCATCTGAAAATGGTGTAAAGGCCATAATGATGTACCGAAACCGGAGATCTCATGTCTAAATGACTTCGGCTGTTGGAGACAAACATCAAATCAACAGAGGCTCCATGTGCCCTAGTGTACTAAGGTGCTTGCTTTTACAGATCACATGCACATCTCACAGAGTGAGTTTTTGTCACAGATCAACCAATTTGGGTTGGTGGTCTTTCGGGGTTCTTCCTCCACCTAATATACTGTTACCCCCCCCCCCCAAACAAACCAAACCAAAGTAAATCAAGCAACTAATCAACTGTGGCAACAGCAGCAAAGGTACTAGTCCATCATTTTTGCCACAGCTGTTTGAGTTTATAAATTTTGACTCCAGTAATTTTTGTAGACCTTTGAATATTGTCAATTATGCCTTTCTGACCGTTACCTAAAAGTCATCATCAGTTGGTACAAATGGATTTTTCGTGGTGAGCATATGAGATGGAGAAGTCTTGAGCAATCCTGCATCACATGCTGCTGAAAAGTTTACATTTTAGCTCACTTAAAGTTTCTCTAACAATGTCCACTGTTCCAACCAGAACTGTTATAACTTATTCAAGCTATATTCACCGATATCTGCAGATGTGCATCTGTAATAAATATTTGTAACGAAGTATGAGAATGCATCAGTGTTTTTCAGTGACGCATTTGAACTGAGCAACGACCAGAATCAACAAACCAAGAAATGAAATTATTCACATCTCTCAGGCAGAAGAACAGTGTATAATCTGCCAAAAGATTTTTCAATCTTTAAATTTGCCAAATTTTTTTTCCAACTGTACTGATTTAGTGGACATAGTCACCAGAATGGACAGAAACAGACCAGAACAGATATAATCAGAAGGTTAAAATCGATTTGAGTATCTAAATTCACGTGGTTAACTGTACATCCTTTATTGTCTTCCCATTGATGTAATTTCTTACTGAAGCTGAGAAAAAAATGTTGCACGCATCAAAAAAGAGGCACACTTCTAATCATTATTGTTGTTATTATACTTCTCCATTCCAGCCTGTTCTTATGATCTTGTCCCCCCACATACTGTTTGTCATGTTTATGATATGTATCTAAATTTGTCACTTACTTTTCCTACTGCTATACTAATTGTTTGTGAATATGCATATTAATGTGAAATGCAATGAGGAGACTAAATCCAAGATAGAAAACCTCTACATTTCTGGATGTATTCTGCTTGGATTCCATGTTTCTGCACAAAACTCAAGAGTTCAAGACTTGCTGTACTAATTCAGTTCCCATTGTAAACCTGTGCAAATACCATGATATTAAAATTCAATAACTTAAAATTTCGAGTGCTCATGATCAAATTTGTATCAGTATAGACACATCTATGACAACAGCTTTTGTGAAAAGTAAACCATAACAGCTGCACCATTTTCTGGATCTACACAAATTTGAAATGTGTGCTTTCAATAATACACCAACTTAGTCAGGTGTTGATTTCAGTAACGAGTCTTCCAAACTCAGCTCTGCAAACGGACGGAAATTATGTTAATAAAACAATGTCCCTGACTTTTTTCAGTTACAAGTAGGACAAGCTCTCAAAAGATTCTTTTTACTAAAATCTTACTTTCACTATCAACCAATCAGGGACAGTCAAACCATGTATACTCTATTTTATCTTCACTGATTTATAGTATGGTTCTCGTTCTTTCATATCTGTAGTAATGTGAGTCCTTCAACAACTCTAAACAGTTGTATGCCTTTTATCGACCATGCTGACTGGACACACTGTAAGATAATGTTCAAGTAACAGAAATAACATGGGATAACCAGAGACCAAAAAATCAAATAAAATGGTCAAGTTATCTCCCCTGCAGGGATGCTGCCAGGATTTCAGGATTTAATCTAAGTTTTGTGTGTGTTTGATCTCCAATGAGGATGTGGTGGCAGGAGGAATAGCCATTGTTAAATATCCCTCTAACACTTAAATATCTGTCACTCTTTCTCACTGTTCCACTCTGTTAAGGCTCTACTGAAATCAAAATACTCAAAAAGAGATGTCATCTCTAGTTGTATAGCGATTATTACTGTGATGTCATTGGGCATGGTCACGTGGTTGTGGTGGGGTCTTGGTTGGGATGGCAGAAAGACCATAGGCTTGCTCCATATCTGATAGCTAATTACGATGTTGTCCGAAGAATTAAACTTTTTCTAACAATTCAGTTGGACTCGGATTATATACTTGATTCATTGTCAATGAACAGGTTCTAAAATTGATGCGTTTATTTTGGAGCCATGTTCCTCCATCACATTCAAGACACGAATATACCAAAGGTGAAATCAGAACAGTTGCATCCTAAATAATTATCATGGCAACTTTAAATGTTATTTAGTGTGAGACTTTAATGCCAGAACTCATAGCTTCAGTGATTTTTGGGTTAAAAAATGAATTTCTTTTCAAACAACTCAATTTGGTGCAGATTACATTGTTTTTTAATGATACTGAGAATTCTTGATGTGTAAAAATTGCACAAGAAACAAACAACATTAGATCAGGAAATTAATACCACTTGGGAAAAACTGACAGGAATAATGATATTATTATTCAAATGGAATATATGTGGTGACAATACAAATGCTGGTACTACAACTTTGCAAAATACATCTTGTACAACTATTCTGTTGTTTCTAAGAACACTCTGTAATATGGTAATAATTTTTGCACACATGAAGTTGACCTACTTTTTACTTTAGTCCCTTGCTAATTAATAGTTTTAGATTTTACAACAAAACTAAGCACATTTTACCTTTTGACAATAATACATGATCACAAATATTTAGATTGTAAGAAAATAGAAGTTACAATTTTATTAAAAGTATTGGTACCAGTAAAACAAAAGGAGATGGTAAAAAAGAATCAGGATGAACAGATTAGTAGTGTAGTAAAGAATCCATATATCAGAATGACATCAAGTATTTTTTCATCAATTTCATCATTAGTTAATGACACTGCTTCAAAATGTTGTGTACTAGATAATAGTACAGTAAAAACTGTCATGAGCAACCTCTGCTATGAGTGACCACCTGTCATTTCCGACCACAATCGTAATGCACGGATAGATTTTATTATATAAACGCTCTGTTATGAGCGACCACCTGCTGAACACGACCAGCGACTGCGATGTCTTGGCAAAATATGCATTTCGACACTGCTATGAACGACCGCATCGCAAAAACGAGGATAAACTCCACTGACCTTTATTTAATCCCTGTAAGAACGACCGCTCATACCATTCTAAATAAAAACAAAAAAATTAAAACAAAAATAGGCTGGCTACCGATGTGTGAATATTTAAGCTATGCTTATAGTGTTTTATAGTTTCTGTCGTAAACCAGACTAAAGTATATTTAGATTATTTCCTTGTCTGGTTCCCTGCTTAGTATGCTCCCTGTGTTGTTCTCCGCTATTCGTATAGGGGTGAGCAACGCAGGGAGCATACAAAGCAGGGAACCAGACTAATTATTCCCGCACTTAGCCTGCTTCCTGGCCTTAATTGCAGGACCTGACATCTATGTGATCGACCGTATTGCGAGAACAGACGGACACCAATGACCTATATGTAATCTATTGTTACAACAACCGCTTGATTAGTAACGATTTTTCTGATAAAAAACAAGCATAAAAGGAATAATAAAAAAAGGATTGTTGCTACCGGTGATGAATGTTACAGTCCGTAAACCAGGCTAATGTACATGTCACAAATTGCCGTTATGGTGCCAAAGTTGATGTAGGCCTAGTGGTCGTGTATATTGTTTGTCTTTAGAGTTAATCTGTATTGCCGGGGGTGAATAAGATCATTGTCTATTAAACCAGCAAGAGAGAATCGTTTGTGGGATTTGATTGATAGTGTTCAAAACTTGTGATGTTTGTTGTTTTTCCCCCCGATGTTAAGTGATTACAGCCCAATCACAAAGCTGTCCTCTATACAAGTTGGTGCGACCGGGTTACACACTTAGCTTAAAGAGTTAATCCTAGTATGTCATCTTTGAATGAAGCCGTTGACTTTTGTCTCTGAGTAAAGGTTCCGTTTCTGGATGAGATAATTGTTTCTTTTTATTTCATTAATTGTTAGATATGCAATGCACATGTATAAATTTTTCATATTTTCCCAAAGCCCAGTCAAAACCATCTTTACGTTCGATATTACAACTCAGCACTAATAATTTTAACACCTAGAACCTTAATGACAATGGACGAACCTCCAACTAAAAAGAGACAAATTTTAAGGCTGGAGAAAATAATTATTGTAACTGAAAGAAGTGAAAAAGAGCAGACCACTCGCAAAAAAAGCGGTTTAAATGTCGGTAAAACAAATTTAGGTTGTTATAAAGAAAAAGAAGTAATTCAGAAACAATTTCATATGCTAAAATATGTGATCTTCAAATGTAAATGTGATTTCATGTTTAATGAGAGAAGTATATCTTTAGTGCTATATAATTTTGTTTCTAGATGAATGCATACAATATTTTAGCAAGAAATATTAATAAAGAATAGAATATATGTACAGTGATTGTGGTTATTTTTCTTGAAATTGTTCTGAAACTGGACCTTGGAAACTGGTCTTTTTGTACAAGCCTGCTATGAGAGACCACCTGTCTTGAGAGACCGCTTTTTGTTGGCAGAAGGGGCTGTCTCTCATGACAGGTTTTACTGTAATCCAATTTGTAATACAGATACCAAATGATGGCTTGGAACTAACTGCCAAATGATCTGCAGAAAATATCAACATCCCCAAAATATACATAGGAATAACCAAACACAAACAGGACAAATTTTATCCATCTTGCTCAGAGTTTACACATTTCAGTCAGTTTCTCATGTTTAATGTCATTCAATTTTTGCACATAGAGAGCATGTACTTCATTTGGCAATACATCTGCATGATATGAAAGTTAGTCTTGTTATTCTTTTGTTGCCATAGTGGTTCTGCCAACCAGAGATCTACACACACTTAATTATGTTCTGTGGGGATTCTCTGATGATCCCTATGAGCATTAATCTGTTGATTGTTTCTGAATTTAATATGATCCTCCTTCTCTGTGTACGAATATTATTCTGTGCTGAGAACTCCCTTTCATTGTCTGCTGTCTGAAATGCATATGCATAACTAGCTTGAACAAGTTATTGTTCTTTATGGTTATGCAATTTTCAACATCTCACAGGTATGGCCCCATGAGTTTTCTCTCTTCGATATCTCTGTTCCAAAAAGAAAAGTTTTCACTAACATGAACTCTGCCAAAGATTCACTTCCTTGAATCAGTACTTTGCTGCCTCTTATGCCAGATTTTTTCTCTTCCATAATGCTGTATTAGGGGTTAAAGTCCAACATTCCCATAGTCTGCTTGTTCAGACATGGGTATCTTGAATAAATATAAACGGCATCCTGTCCATCCAACATGTACATCGGACTCGCACTCAACATCAATTTTGGGCTCAAAATCACACACTGGTATTTCCAGTGACATTTTCCCAATGTCCAGCAGACTGATATACATGAAATTCATTGTCATCATAGCTATCAGCAGCCAGTATTTGCCGACTGAAAACATCGTCTGACGACAAACCCTGTTGTGCTTCAGCCATTTTGGTTTCCTGTGTGGCCCTTATTTGAAACAAGCATTTGTAAAACTTCCATGATGAAAGTAAGGTTAAAACTACCATAAAATGCTTGTTCCAGGGCCCAATGAACCAATCAAATTTAGTTTAATAGCCATTCATGTCGAACCAAAGTATCCAGCTATTTTAACGTTTGCCTTCCTGAATCTGGATGTTGCATCAAACGCTGCGATATTGCTACTGGCAGCGCGAATTATGTCGCGAAATGCACTTTTAAAGTTAAAAGTTGAATAAAAATTGCATAATGCGCAAAGCACGTTTTATATCCGCGACGTTGATGTAATTTGCGGAACACGTATCACTGTTTTAAAAGTACGCGAATTCGTAAAAATCAGGTGCACTAACGTGTACTGGCATCATTTTCTGACCCAATGTTTTATTCACGTTAGACCGCTAGGAGGGGGTTAGATGCGATTTTAAATATATATTCGTTTTTTTGTCTTTCTGACAACCCCACCAGTGATTTCTCATTTTGTTAACACAACTCACAACAGAAGTGATTTTCCTAATCAGCCTTCCACTGTCAGAATCAAAATAGTTTGAAACACAACCTCCTACAAAAGTTTTTTTGAAGTGCCGTCCCCGGGGGAATATATGTTCTACTGGAACAGCCCTTAGGGGTTTAAAGTTAAATAAAAATTGTATACTGCATACAGTACATTTTTTAAATGCATGACTTTAAACTAATTTGCAGAAGCTCTCACACAATACTGCGCTGAAAATGTGTGTGAATTTGTACAAATTTTTGGACAAATCTTACTATATAAAAATTCTAATGCAATTTACCTCTCTCACAATAATGTCAGATGTGTCTTCTATGTTCTTTCTCATCTGGGCCCGGCTTATCGAAGTTTTTTTATCAGCAAAAAACCGAACCTTGCGTTGTCTTTTAACAGGGCTTGGAGTCATAGGAGTAAGTACTAGGGTTCTGCTGGGCCGCTGAAACAAACAATGAAAATTTTTAATAATTTGTCACCTGTCAGAAATGTTTCCATATTCAAAATGTTTTTCAACATGGTATTAATCAGGTAAAAAAAAAAAACTCACACAACTTGGGATTCTGCACATCTTCTTTTAAAGTTACATTCAAAATGATGACAATCCTAAGTCTGGAAGCTATTCGTTACATATTATTAAAACAGAGCTGTTTGCAGATGGTATGTGCCCTGACTAGTAATAACTATTTATGATTAAAAATTTGGAAAACAATTGGAGGGGTGCGTGTGTCATAAAGGGGTGAATATCATATTTTAAGTAAATATTCTTGATATTATAGTCTTCTTTCTGGATTCATTTTTAATCCATTCAGTCCTTCAATGGCTAGTGAGTGTAAATTAAATTTATGACCTGGAAGGGAAGTACAGACAGATGGAATCTAGTAACAGTACATCCAACTTCCTTAAAAGATGCAGGGTAGATGGGCTGGGGAGATGGGACAGTGATTATAAGTTCAAGATGCACTGCTACTGAAAATATATTCTTCTGATCCTGCATGAGACATGAAACAGGGAATTTGATTAGTCACTGTGCTTATAAAACATATTACCAACACTTGCTCCAAAGGCACTTTGTTGACACCGACAAGTCACTACTTTCAATTTCATGTTTATCCAAAGATTTTCAACAAATTTTAATTATATGTGCATAAACTCCATTTAATGTATATTCACATGCTGAGAACAAGCATAGGCACATATTAAAAGTCAGTACAATTATTCACAGGTATTTGATAATTCAATGAAATTCCATCTATGCATTAGCTGCAGGTTCTGATTCACAGCTCTGACTTATATTTGCTTTCTTAAACACCATTTGGTCGATAGGTCATGATGCAACTATAGAAAGATATTGATTTTCTTTCTTTCCATTTGGTTGATAGATCATAATGTAACAGGACAACATTGCTTTTCTTTCTTAACCACTATTCAGTCGATAGATCATGATCAAACTGTAGTATGACATTGCTTTTCTTTCTTAACATTTGATTGACATATCATGATGCAACTATAGTACAACATTGCTTTTCTTTCTTAACCGTCATTTGGTTGATCATTATCTAACTGTAATACGACATTACTTTACTTTCTTAACCATCATTTGGTTGATAGATCATGATGTAACTGTCGTACAACATTGATTTTCTTTTGTAACCACCATTTGGTTGATAGATCATGATGTAACTGTAGTAAAACATTGCTTTTCTTCTGTAAAAACCATTGGGTCAATAGATCATGATATGACTGTAGTAAGACATTGATTTTCTTTTGTAACCACCATTTGGTCAATAGTTCATGATGTAATTGTACAACATTGCTTTTCTTTTGTAACCACCATTTGGTCAATAGATCATGATGTAATTGCAGTACGACATTGCTTATCTTTTGTAACCACCATTTGGTCAATAGATCATGATCTAATTGCAGTATACAACATTGCTTTTCTTTTGTAACCACCATTTGGTCAAAAGATCATGATGTAATTGCAGTACAACATTGCTTTTCTTTTGTCACCACCATTTGGTCAAAAGATCATGATGTAACTGTTGTACAACATTGCTTTTCTTTTGTAACCACCATTTGGTCAACAGATCATGTCGTACAACATTGCTTTTCTTTTGTAACCACCATTTGATCCATAGATCATGATATAACTAGTACAACACCACTTTTCTTTCTTAACCACCATTTGGTCAATAGATATGATATTACAGCAGTACGACATTGCTTTTCTTCTCTAACCACCATTTGATTGATAGATATAGTATATTCTAGCTACATCAAAACATTAAAAAAAAATCATGCATGCATTTGAATTGCAACTGCATTATAAGCAAGTCACCTTTAATCTGGTCAGTTCAGAGATCCTTTCCTCTGGTTCTAAGTTCTTCATATTAGGTGTGGATAGTTTAAAGGATCAATTTATTATTTATGCTTGCATGCATGTATTTTTTTTTTATTGTTTTGTTCTTAGTGAATGAATTTTCTGTATTAATTTTGAAGTTTTTATATGTGTTTCTTTCCACACAATGCCTATTCAACCTACAGTGAATTTTGCTGGCTGGCTGGCCTGAGATATAAACTAGTGATAATGTTGAGTTTTTCCTACTGATCGAGGAGTACTATTTATACCAATCCTATGCTTTTATAATTACTGTATTACTGAATATGTTTGGACACTGTATTTGTTGGGATACCGTAAAGTAGTTTTTGAAGTAATTTACAGACCTGCCAACCCTGACGAGTCTTTCTCAGTAAGGCAGCTGATTTTTTTCCGTAAGACTGACCAGTTTTCAGTAAGGTGTAACAAAATATCAATAACTGCTACTGTAAAGCTGGAAAACATAATAAAAAGTTTGACGCAGCGATGATAACATTATGTTCAACTGAAAAGTTTGTAAAGTACGCATACACCTTATTTACCACTAGTATAATTGCACAAACTTTAGTTGCAGACCATATGCAACTCAATGGATTGTTGCTATCTCTCAACTTGACGTAATTCTTGGAAATTCTTTTTCCATTTCATATGATGACGGCAATCATATCTCCCGCCACGAGACGTACTCAAATTGGCAATTCATGTCCAATAAACGTAATTGTGTCCTTTCCAGCTTTTATTCACAAGAATCTGAATATTCTTTTTTATTTTTCTGTGTTGATTATTAACACTTTTCTAGAGGCTTATTTTCCCTTTCGTCTCAAACATGCATCACTTTCGGGATGCCATTTTAAAAAAATTCTATAATCAACAGTTTGATCATGCAGATGCTTCGCATGAACAAATAGGTGCAGTTTAAAGCATCTGGGGTGCTGCTGTAAAGTTATTCTGGTTCCCTAACTAATTTCTCTAATTCTAATATGAAACCTGGATCCAAATAAAACACAGATAAACCAATTATCCAGATTTTTCGGCAACAATCATTTTTCCATAGTTTTTGCTTGTATGCCGTAAGTCTGTATTTTAAGGGTAATTTTCGTAAGACTTACGGCAAAATCGTAAGAGTTGGCAGGTCTGAATTTAAAGTGATATAAGCAATACATGGTACAATATGGATGCCTATGCTACAAATATGTAATTTGTGGATATATTTCATTCTTTAATGCTGATGATGAAAAAAAAGAGGAATAAATGATAACAATACAAGGTTAGTTTCTTTTATTTTATGATCAAATAAGTGCTTCATTTATCTATTTTACTGCAACATGCCGGGGGGAGGGCCACGGCATGGCGCAGCACCGTTCAACAGAAATTATTTTGTTTCTTAAGTCATGGGACATATGACTGAGATGAAAAATATTTCAGCATAAATTCTGGTACAGGACAAAAAATTATTATTTTACTGTGTTCCAATATATATGTTAAATATGGTACTTTTTAATTTGTCTCAAACAAAATGTCACTTAGGGCTTAGCAAACAAAAATTTAAAATCGTCACAAATTTTCAAGTAGATTGCCCAAGGGTTGCTTAAGTTGGATAGGTACTTGAAGTATGGCATAAAAATAAATTCTACAGGGAAATTAGGAAACAGTGGAGTAGGAATCCATCATCATTTCAGGTATTTTTTCCATAAATTTTCACTCTTGATTCCAACTTTGTTTATGTAGTGTCCAAAAATATTTTAATTCCTGGTGATGGTTACAAATGAATATTTTGCAAACGTTTTTTACATCAAAATCAATTGAAAAAAAAAAGAAGAAAATTATACAACAGACTTCCAGCAAATATTAAGAGCTGTTCCAGTAAAACATACCTAGGACCAGGGAAGGCACATTTAATGTGGAATAATCAACCACTGATGCAATTTCAAATTTTATATAATTTTCATATGACTTTGAGTAATCAGAGAACCCTAGCATACATTTAAAGGAAAAAAAAAAGCCTGCCATCCCTAGGTACTATGTACATTTAAATGGAAAAGCATTAACTTAATTCATCTAATTCTGGCTGGTTGCAGAGTTTAAAGGGTGATAAGCACATATGGAAAGTTAAAGTTATATTCTCTTTAGACGCCTTGAATAGAATGCACTTATACAGTGCCAAAATGTATCCAATTAGTGGAGAATTTTACTCAGTACTGATGATACAACCAAAACCGACAATTAGATTTACAGCACAACAGTTGAAGCTTCTTACAACATAGATAGACACTGGCATGTTTGTTACACAGAAAAGGAAATTTAAACCATTTAAAATATAAAGCGTTTTTGTCGGAACCTCTTTCTCATGGAAACTGATCTTGGAACTGAAGTCATTCTACTATACTAGACAATGGATCACTTGATTTAAATTTCCTTGTCCTTGCCCACCATGGATACAAGATTTTTTATTTGTTTAGTACATACAATTCTCCTTGTTGGTTGGGAGATAATGGCTGGGGCTGGTGTGATTCCTGGACTGGGAGGGACAGCTCTGCTTTCAGGGACTTTACTGAGGTCTTTCACGATCTTCCCTATGGGTGTGGCCTCAAACAGGGGCTGAGGAAGACTGTAAAAGAATTAAAGTTATTTCAAATTATGTGCTCAGGAAAATTAATATTTGTACCACAAGTCCCATTACTTTGTTCATTAATTGCCATCTATTAACAAACACACAGGACAAAACAGTAACATCTGGCGAAATAAAAGACCACTGTAAACAGTACAGAACCAAATATGCCCACCATGTTGTAAATAGATTACCATATATACTTGCTTATAAGCTGATTCAACTAAAAGTAAAAAAAAAAAGCCTTTTAGGGCTGCAAAAAGGGAATTTCTATATGACCCTCTTATAAGTTGAGGTGTTTTTTGCAAGTCAAATCCATCTGAAAGGGGTGACATGTGGTCAATGAGTCGGAGTTGCACTTCGGGGAAAAATGAACAAGTCAAACTAGATAGATGGATACGCAGACAGATAGGACAAATAAAGACAAAACCAATGTAGAATAAAAACATTTGTATTATTGTGCTGAATATGTACAAATAAATTAGCAACTTACAATTTGTCCTTCTTCATGTAATAAAACCCATAATGATTAACATTATTTTTAATCCATTTATATAATAAATCCATGCACTGAATTATATGCCATATACGGGTATAAAAATCTTAATCAGAATGAAGCAATTCACAATATCTCATAATATATTAACTCCAAAAGTATTATAATAAACAATTTAAAGTCCACATTTTTGGATTTGGTTGGATTTTTTAATGTAGCTTTAACAATTTTTCAGTCATATCGCTATGATGTCTGCAGTGTGGCAGTTTATAGTGATGTCTAACACTAAGGCATCATGCCACAGACATGCATCATGATGTCTCTCCCAGTCACATTATCCTCACACCAGGTGAACCAACCCTAACACTAACCTCTTAATGCTGAGCGCCTAGAGAGGCAGCTGTTAGTACCATTTTTATAAGTCTTTGGTATGGCTCGGCCAGGGTTTGAACCCGTAACCTCCCGCATCTGAAGCCAGACCTGCCAACCCTGATGAGGCCGTCTCAATAAGGCAACTGATTTTTTTCCATAAGTTTGACCAGTTTTCAGTAAAGTGTAAAAAAATATCATAAACTGCTATTGTAAAGCTGGAAAACATAATTAAAAGTTCGGCATTCGAAACATGCAGCGAAGATAAACATTATGTTCAACTAAAAAGTTTGAAAAGTATGTGCAAACTTTCCCTGTACAGAAAAATCTCAGTTGCTCATAAGCTGCACATGAGAACCTTGTTAGAAATGTATGCAAATTGGGTAGATTTTGCAAGCTCACGAGTGCAGTTTATTAGATCTTGTGAGCCATGGGAAAACTAACCTGATTTTCACATGTGCAGATTTTGCTCACATGAGAATTTAAATTTTCACATGAGAAAGTAGAACTTAGAAAACATACTTTTCCATTACATATAACAATGTTTGAAAATAAGGCCGAGTTCTAATTTCTCATGTGAGTTATCACATGAGAAACTTGGACTTTGATTCTGACTAAACACTTATTTCAAATTTATTCAAAGTTGGATTTTTTCATGTGAGTTATCACATGAGCAATTTGGACTTAAATATTTTGTGCAAATGTTGAGTGTCAAGCATCCCAAGTATTGTCAAACAGACATCATTTCTATTTTGCACTTGCTGTTGCTTTGGGGGTTATTTTTTATTTTAAAACATCTGTCAATTTATTTATTTTCTCACAGCGAGTTTTAGTCTTATTTTTACCCAACAGCCTCCTTGTATTTGAACATATTGATGTTCATTTCACTGTTCATAAAACAAAACAATTCAGCATCAAGGTCTTGTATAACCAGACTCCCAATTAAACTGTAACAGCTGTCAAAGAAACAGTTAATACCTTGCATAACTGTTCATGGCTGATGTTCAGTTCAGAAATCCGTAAAAAGGTGAAATGTTTCTCTCCCAAAAATATGCAGTTTGCAAATATAAAAAGGAAATAAACCTTTCGCCCCAAAATGAATGTTACACAAAATAAACATATGATACAACCCCTTTATTCAGAATTTATCAAACTTCTCATACTCCACCATAAATAATAAAACAAATACATAGCCACATATCTGGAAAAAAATAAACACTGATGCGCAGTCCTTTAGGCTTAATAAACTCTCAAGTCCTTTTCCAGAAGAATTGGAGAACTACATATACTAGGTTGTTTTCTTCCATGCCTAACGTTTGCATAAAAGTCAATAAAATCTTATGCTGACTGAACTGTGTAATTTGGTTTATTACAGGCAACGATGTACTCCGTTAGTCTTTTTTTCCAGTGACTTTATTGTATGGAAATGCGAATCCAGCTTCTTTATTAGCTGTCAGTGGATTCACTATTGCTAAAAGTAAATTATCATTGCCACTGAACGATATGTACTGTACATAAAATTTAATAAATCCATAAGAAACTGCCTAATCCTGTTGTGTTTGATTGTGTAGCTGTTTCACACTCTTTTGCACATGTATATTCTTGGCAATGGAAAATCTTGTTTATTTGCAGCCTTTTAAATGTTCTGATCACGTCATTTAAAAGTTTGCTACTGAAATAATCACAAGACAAATCACTGACATTTCTGTTAACTTGTCTGTGACCCAGGTTATCAGAGCACACGGTGGAAGAATCGGCTTGTTAGAGCCATTAGAGTGTCCTATGGGGCATGGCTCAGCCCAAGCTACTGTAAAAACATCAAAATTAACTACGGCTATATTAATTAACTTATCAATGATATGAATTCACTTGTAGCTCAGTTTTTACGAAACATCTGATAATAAAAATACCGTTTATTTGATATGTAAAATACAACATTAAGAAATATATGAGTAAATATGTACTAAGAAGTGTAAAACCACAGGGACTCGTATCGTTGCTCACAATTTAAATGTCAGTCATACATTAGTAAAAAATAATAAAAGTAGTATTTTATACTACATGTATGACTGACATTTATATTGTAATCAATGATACCAGCCCATGTGCGTAAAACGAAATGTTTACTAATAATTCACCCTTTTTTGGCACCTCAAATGAACTCAACAGATGCTGCATGCTGACCTACAGTGTACATGTAGAATAGCACTTCCAAACCAACACACAGATATTTGCGCGCCGGCCATGTGCACTTAGCAAGGACCACACTGTTTAGGAAGAAAGCTATTTTATATTCTCCCGCAACGTATTTGTTCTTACATATTTCTATGACCTCAAGAGTGTGGATATTGTGAACAAAAAGAAATCAATATCAACATCAAGTGATGTCCACATTGGTACTGATGTTAATGTTCAGCACAAAACAGAAGACATCGACGTGAGTTTATTATTTACCACTAGTACAGTTGCACAAACTCTAGTTCCAAACCCTATGCAGCTCAATGGCTTGTTGCTATCTCTCAGCTTCACGTAATTCTTGGAAATTCTTTTTCCATTTCACATGATGACAGCCATCATATCTCCCGCTACGAGTCATACTCAAACTGGCACATGATGTCCAATAAACGTAATTGTGTCCCTTCCCGCTTTAATTCACAAGAATCTGAATATTCCTTTTTATTCTTCTGTGTTGATTATTAACACTTTTCAAGAGGCTTATTTTCCCTTTGGTCTAAAAATTGCATTGCTTGCTTGACACCATTTTAAAAAAATTCTATAATCAAGAGTTTGATCATGCAGACGATTCAGAAATAAGTGCAGTTTAAAGCATCTGGGGTGCTGCTGTAAAGTTAGTTTGGTTCCCTGACTAATTTCACTAATTCTAACATTAAACCCAGATCCAAATCAAACACGGATGAACAAATTTTCCGGATTTTTTTGGCAATTATCATTTTTCCGTAGTTTTTGCTTTCATGCCGTAAGCCCGTATTTTAAGGGTAATTTTCATAAGACTTAAGGCAAAATCATAAGGGTTGGCAGGTCTGCGAGGCTGATGCTCTAACCACTAGGCCACCAGAGCTGGCCTCCACATTTGTGTGATTCAGTATCCTGTTAATGTCACTGTATGATATCATCTGGTTCAAAGCAAAAGAATTCATCTTCATTGTTGGTGTTACCAAAGAAACTTCTGAATTCTTCCACTGTCATCCAGTCGTTGTAAACATCATCCAACTCTGACTCTCTTATTCATCCTCCAATTCTGATTCTGTGTCTTTACTGTCATCTGTTGGTACCCTGGAGTTGGTCTTGTCTTGAATAAAATCATTGAAGAGTTCATCATCCTCCATCCCATCCATTGCATTGGAAATACCCCATTTCTTAAATGATTTGACCACCATCTCATTTGGAATTTTTTCCCACGCATTACACACTGAGATACTAACTTATTCCCTGGATGCTTCACATTTCCTGCCTTTGTAAATTCTTTGGGCCCATCTACAATCTGCTTGTGCCACCATTAACACATATTTGCCTTGAACGGCTTGTTTAGGCAAACATCCATTGGTTGTAGCACTGACATGGTGCAGCCAGGGATCACAGCATGGTATGTTTGATGTCCATTTCACAGAATGCATCAAATATGCCCAAACACACCACGCTAGAACAGACTCAGTCTAACTATACTCCCAATTTGTATAAGGGCTTTACATTATTCAAATTTTCTCAATATGTCTGAGACTATCAACTAGACCTGACTTTTTCTTGTGCCTGTTAGTACTAGTAAACCTTGGAAGTCGATTACCTCTGAGCCTGGGCAATGCAGTTGGCAACCTCGCTTGAATACCAATCTTGGCAGATAGATTGTCTGTTATGAGTCAGGCATAAAGGTGATCAATATATGGACTGTAGGTCGAATGCAACTTCTTCCTCTGCAGTAGTTCACTGGGGTCATCTACCAACAGGATCAAGGAGGATGCCAAACCACTACACTGGGGCAACTAGGGGGCTATCAGGAAGAGCAGTGACATCGAATTCCCAATTCTTAACTTTAGGGATTATATTTAAAGGGGGAAAGTATTTGCATAAGAAAATCCATCTTCAGGCTGAAGGCATCCACACTCAGGTCCTCTAGACTGAAAATGGAGATAGAAAGAAGGAGTGTATTGTTCGGCCTTGTAGCATGCACGTCTATTATTGGCCTCTCCCACTTTAAAAAAATGTCTCTGCTACCCATTAGTGGCTAAGACCATTCTGTCAGGACCACCTGACCCAGCCTGGACTCACTGTCCACCAGGGCATTTCTCTTAATTTCTCGCACCCGAATGTGGCAGACTGAGAGTGGTCTCCTCTGAGACTTCCAACAAAAGAGGTTTCTGACATCCAACAAAAGAGGTTTCTGACATCCAAGAAAAGAGAAGAGGCATCAGTACCTCCTTGACATCTGTGGTATACTATGATGTCTTCTGTGGTTGATGCATCCTTGTCATTCTAGAGAAACAGTCTACATTTATTTGATGTTGGTATGAAGGACAGATTCTTACTAGAGCCCACAAGTCTGTAGAACTATACCCTCAGGCTTAATCCTGTGGTATCAGTATATAGAAAGTTCTGGGACAATGAAGTCTTCTATGAGGAACTAAGTTTACTGCCGGGTTCAGAGTCCCGAAGATAGAGAAGTAAAGGCAAAATAAAGATGTGCATGGGGAAAGAACCCAGAAAGAACTTACATGCTGTAAAATCTTGTCAGGAGAACTTGCATTATCCCTTAATGAGCGAGGAAATTTATTACCAGGTAAAACAAAATTCTGAGATGGGATCAGATAATACTTCTCTTGGTTCAGGATTATCCCCAGACTGGCCACTATCTTCCAAGAAAGTGATACGAACCTTAGAAGTACACATCTGAGAATGCTGCTCATCAACCAGTCATCAAAATACTGCATGATTTGGACCCTTGAAACCTTAAATTGAACTGCTATTACATTCATTACCCTGGTAAATGCTCTGGGGATAACGGTGAGGCTGAAGTGAAGTTCCAATAACTGAATCTCCTGGTGAAGATAAAACTATTAGACTTTCCTGCGAGACAGGAAGAATGGAATGTGAAGATAGGAAATATAGAGGTCTATATATACCACTCAGTAATTTAATTTATGGCATTCCAGATTGAGGTGGATGTCTCCATCCTGAAACACTTTGTGAAGGGCCTTTTAACATGTAAAGGTTGCTAATAAATCAAACTCCATCCCACCCCCTTTGTTTGAAACCACAAAGATCGGGGAAATTAATAAAATAAATAATAATAAAATCTCAAGACATTGGATGTTTGTCACCCTCTCCACTGCTCACATCTCAAGATGTGCTTCCCTTAAGGACACCAGTTGGGACCAATGGTACTAAATGTGGGTTCTTCAAGGAGGTGGCAAGCCCTCGAGGCAAAGCCTGCAACCTTTCTTTACTGTGGAAAAGACCCACACATTATCCAGCCAAGCTTCTTAAAACTTCTGGCACATCAAGAATAAGAAGTTTGGCAGGCAAAGGATTGACTCCCTTGGACTGGCTGCCACCTTCCACAGATTTTCCCTCCTAGCCTTTCCAGACACATCTTCATTTAAAAGACAGCTGTGGGAGTTTTAAAATGGGTCTGACAGCTCATCTGGTGCCTATGATTTGAATGTTTGAACATTTGGGAGGAGAACAAACAGATCTTTCATGATGGGACATTTCTTCATCAGCCTACCCAGGCCTAGGACCATAGTCAGTTTTACTGATCCCTCAAATCTTGTAGGACCACTTTAGGAATTAGCCCCCAAATAGTATGTTCATATAAGCTTGGCAGCCTACAAAAGGTTTTCGCTGTGTTCCAACAAAACCTTTGACACCTTTAACTAACCCCCCCCCCCATAATGAGATGGAAAAGCTTGGCAAATTGCACCTCTGACATTGGGACTGCATGTCTTGATGTCATGGCAACAGCCTCTGACAATTTCTGTAACACAGCCAGACAGAATCATTCCTCCTTCGAGATACTGTTGGGTCATGGCCTTAACAGATTGAAGGAGACCACAGAAAAAAGAGCATGGAAGGCTACACTAACTAGCACATGACCTTTGAGAGTCTTAATGGAAAGAAAGGCACTGATGACCCCAGTGGCATTTATAACTGGGAAGCATCAGAAGCCAGGTAGGCTTACTGGGACAATCAGGTAAATAGGCACCATGGTTCAATTTCCATCGCCAAAAGGTAGAAACCAGGGACCAAAACATAATCGATGTCTGGCTGCCTCTTGGCTTCACAACAACTTCTGTATTAACTCTCTAACCATCACCGAGTGTGGAAGCTGACTTCCTCATCATCTATCACCTGACTCATAGGTTGGGACGAAGATGGGGACCCCATATGGTAAAGGTCTGATGCAAATGAATCTTCTGTGAACTCATTTCCATCTACCAAAATTAAGAGTTTGTTGACCAGTCTTCTCTACCAGGGCAAGACAGGACTATCTTTTCTTATTTCCCACCTGAAGAAGAGAACTTTATGCGGTGATAACTTTGCATCAGAAAGGCAGGACTCACTATTGGGTGTTGCCAACTTTCCCAGATAGGAAAGTGCTGAAGATTTGTCTCTAATGGGAGTCAATAACCTTTCCTCCTGTCCCTATAGGTGTGGTGGCTTTCAGGTAACTCCCACAGCTCATCAGATCAAAAGAAATAAAACAACCATCTTTCCATGTGTGTGCACTTTGTGCACACCAAAACTGCAATGAGTGTTTCAAGCAGCATTTTATATACACATTTACTCTCACCATGAGAGATATTGATGGATAGGGACACACCTTTTTATGAAATCAATTTATATGCTCATTATGCTATGAAATTCTAGGAAATGTCCTACTGTTCTTACTCCAAATCTGTTCTTTTTGGCTCCTCACTCCGACTGGGCATTAAGTCTTGTACAGATATGTGAACTTCTGGTTCTTTACTTGGCGTGATCAACTCTATTGGCTGGCCATCCCACATTGGCAGTTCCTGCTCATCAGCAACCTAAAAGAAATGAACAAATAAATAAATAAGGGCTGTTCCATTAAAACATAAATGGGACCCACCGAAGGCTCTTTTAAAGCAAGTTACTCACCCATAGATGCAATTTAGAATTTTCTTGTCATTTTATTAAGAACTCTGTTAAATCAAAGTACCCTGGCATATATTTTTAGAAAACTACCTTCCCTGGGTACCATGTAAATGGAACAGCCCAAATAATAAAGAGCAAATAATAACAACACATAGATATTAAACTGCATCACCCAGTATGATTAAAAAAATTGACATAATCCATTTCAACTTCGAGGTAAGAAGAATAGCTAATCAAACCCTTCAAGATTTTCTAACATCCATGAACAGAATTAAAAAATTACTGTAAGAATGATACCCGTACGAAATTTTTAGGCAGATTCCGCCTGGAGTTTAGGTGGATTCAGGGTGGATTCTGCCTAAAAACACCAAATTTCAGACAGACTTTAGACGGACTGGGAATACGGCTAAGGTGACAGACTGAATCCGTCTAATAGTTCAGCATACTATTTCTTATATTCCTCCTAAAGGATAACTGTTAGACAGAAAAGTTCTGCTTGTCCAGTTCATTTTCCTACTTTAAGATGGATTTTGGACTTAGACTGATTTTGGCAGAAATGTTAGGCATGATTTTGAACTTTATCAAAAGAACTACATTAGCATAGAATCTTTGGACTTAGAAAATTTGGTGCAAGGTGGATTTTGGACTTGATCTGATGTTTACTCTGAAAATTAAGTTTCTTTTACTTCCTATTAAAATATGCTCTACAACAATCATACCCAAGTGAAAATGTGACTGAAATTTCAGCAAAATCTGAGTGAAAATTTTTTGACATTCACTCAAATGTCCTTTTTTTCACTAAAATTATTATATTTTAGGAGATTTTACCAAAATTTCTGAAAATATCAGTGAAATTTTGTTATTGAAATTTCACTGATTGCCAACATTTCTGAAAATATCAGTGAGAATTTGTGATTGAAATTTCACTTACACTTTGCCAAAAATTCTGAAAATATAGTGATATTTTGTGATTGCAATATCACTGACATTTCAATAAAAAATATCACTAAGATATAATAAAATTTATTTTTTGTTTCTTGTACAATTTGAATGATTTTCAGCAACATTTATATTTCCTGTTTCTGACAGCTGTAATTTTATTGTTCATTTTGGGAATAATAACTTCTTTCCAAATCTTTCCTTGTATTTTTTTTTTAAAAATTGTTGTTGTTGTTGTTGTTGTATTTTTGTTTAACTTCAATTGGATTAAACTTCCCTCAAAAAATGATTGTTTTCTTGTTTTTTGTTTTAAAGCAGAATTTTGCGTTTCTCCTGACCTGAATCTGATTTTCCTCTATATGGACCCTTTTTTAAATATTGTCTCTGAAACTTTTTTAAAATATTTTTTATAATGCTCTATCCGGTCGCATTCCGCAGCGAGCTTTCTATTAAGTATTTGTTCCGTATATTATTTAACAAATGATCGCTATAAAGAGCTTTTTGATTGGTCAAAAGTTTGTACTTGCCCAATGAATCGTCGCATAACAGAAACTGATGGGAATGAACATGCTTGCTAAACATGGCGATTCGAATTTTCAAGCGGGATACGAGTTGAATAACCATTTGAAAAATGTGCGGCAATGAGAATAGCTTGAATGCAAAGTTGATGGGAACGTAACTGGTCAATCTGTATGAAAACTGAACGCCAGGACTAGCATTTTGCTTTTTGTGCCATAAAGAGCTTAACAGTAGCGGCTAGCATGCTAAATATGACAAGGAATTGAACCAGGATGATTTCGAGGTTTTATAACTCCAAACTGATTAACTTCCAGAATTTAAGGAGGGACAACGTATAGATCACTGGTGGGAATTGTTTATATTGTTGCCAGATACCCATGTAAAAAAAAAAAGTCATATCTTGGAGGAGTTTTCTTGGCCCACAAATAGAATCATCCTTCAAATTGTTTATATTATCAAAATATTCTAGTTGTGTTAGAATTAAGTGTAAAATAAGAGTAATTATATCATGATAAACGTTTGTCACCGCTGCTTATGGAACAAGGACTAAATCAAGAGACCACAACAACATCATAGTCATTAATCAAAAATCAAGTCTGCAGTACAACACAGTGACATAAAGCAGGCTCCCAGCATTTCTTTTCTTAATCAATGTCTCAAATGGATGCTTTTCTGTCATTTTGCATCATTTTCACAGTTGAATTTTTCAATGCAAGATAATATTTTATATTTTATATATGTTTATGTGTTTACAGATGCCTGTGCATATGTTCCAGGCTTGATAATTTGATTTTTAAAATCATTTAATTATTTAGTGTCTAGCCAGATTCTTCACATCATACTGTATATAATATATTGTGCATAACAGATAGAAGGCCTCAAGGTAGATTAATTCTGTAACTAAGTGAGTTACATTCTCAAAATAAAGTCTTTATTATTATTATTATTCTTATTATTATTATTATTAACTCCCATATCTCTTGCCTTGGATGTCATATAATTACAACATCTGTATAATTTTGTTTCATGTACACTGAAATATCACGTTGATTAATAAAGTCCTGTTTAATTCATATCCAGTACCGCTCTGGTGGCCTAGTGGTTAGAGCATCCGCCTCGGATGCAGGAGGTCGTGGGTTCGAACCCTGGCTGAATCACACCAAAGACTTACCAAAATGGTACTAACAGCTGCCTCGCTTGGTGCAAAGCATTAAGAGGTTAGTATTAGGACTGGTCGGCCTGGTGTCAGGATAATGTGATTGGGTGGGACATCATGCTACATGTCTGCGGCATGATGCCCCAGTGCTAGACATCACTATAAACTGCCATACTACAGACATCGTAGCAATATGACCAAAAAATTGTTAACGCTACGTTAAAAATCCAAATCACACACACACAATTCATATCCATTATTTATTTGAAACCTTTTGAAATGTTTGAAAAGTTCCTGGAACTTCAGTAATATACTATATCGTGATCAAAATTTTAGTGAAATCTCACCAAAGTTATAGTAAACTCTCACAAAACGAAATGTTAGAGATCTCAGCAAAACTTAAGTGAAAATTTTGGCTAAAATGTTTGTGAAACCTCACCAGAATTTCGGTGAAAGTTTTGGTCAGAGCTTTGTGAATCTCACAAATATTTCAGTGAAATTTTAATGAGGTATCGCCAAAATGTCAATGAAAGTTTTGGTCAAAATATTTGTTTAATCTCACCAAATTTGAGGTGAAATGAAAAAGACTTAAATGATGCCATCACGGATTAGGTTTTGTATGCAAGAAAGAAAATGAGGACAAGAAAAACCTAAATCTTATTTGATAATTTGTCAAAATAAAATTTATGATCCATTTTAAAAATTATTGGGAATATTTATCATGGATTCCCAATAATGTCTAAGAATCATTAGGCAGTTTAAGAGAAATCTGAAGCAGATTTTTTATTGGATGATATTTATGTAGATATTTTAGGCAGCCTGTTTTTAGACAGAAACCTTAGGCGGATTTTTATTTCAGGTGGAAATCTTTGATGGATCTTTTTGTTTAAGCGGAATCTTAGGACAACTGATTTGCATATTTCGCCTAAAATTCTGCCAGAAATGAACCTAAAGTCTGCAAGGTGGAATAACATTTTGACATTTTCATTACTGGATGGGTTTCTGCAGGTATTTCCATCTAATTAGGCAGAAGAAAAGATTCTGCCTAGTAGCAGACAGAGTAATTTGCATATTTTGAGCTATATTCCACCCTGAATCTGCCTAAAAGTGATAATAAGGGGAATCTAAGCTAAATAAGCCGAATAAACAAATTCCGCTTAGTAGGCCGACTAAACAGATTCCTCCTAATAATAGATGGAGTAATTTGCGTATTTCGGGCCATATTCCACCCTGAATCCGCCCTGAATCTGCCTAAAAGTGATAATAAGGGGAATCTAGGCTAAATAAGTGGAATAAACAAATCCGCTTAGTAGGCGGACTAAACAGATTCCTCCTAATAATAGGCGGAGTAATTTGCATATTTCGGGCCATATTCCACCCTGAATCCACCTAAAATTTGTAATAAGTGGAATCCATGGCTTTAGGTAAAATCCGCTTTAAAATTCCACCTGGAATCTGGTTAAAGTCAGGGCAGAAGTTTTCGTATGGGTAGTTTTGTTTAATCAAGATTTTGTCCATTGTTTATTGTCACCATATGGGAGAAATTAATATCTCGATGGCAAAAAATATATCAAACTGGCTGAAAACTTCATGCTACATGTATTATGCTGCATGTTGAGTACATATATCATAGCTGCCAATCCATGAGTACAAAAGTACTTACTGCTTATGACAAAAATACTGATTTTCAGGAACAAATACTAATTTTTAAAACTTTAATGCATATGTAACTATTTACAACACCTACAAACATCAGTAAAGTAGGACAATAACTTGCTTAATTATTTATTGTCAAAGATGCATGTGTTCACTCCTTCACCTTCTGAATGGGCACCCTGTTCCATTCAGGTGCCAATTCAGAAGGTGCAAGAATGCAACACACTATTTATATTTGCCTTTGCCACACCATGTTTTTTCCCAATCATTATTGATTCCAGTGTACCATCTTTCACTGATGATCTGAATTCTGTGTGATCTTCTTACTAAACTGTCTTCGTTCTAGCAGACAAGTAATCCTTTGCTATTTTACTATCTGTTTAAAGTGTGCAAAATAAATTGCCAACAACACTAGTAACTGAAAGAGAAAGGTTCATTTCTAGAAGAAATTTAGTAAACCAAACTTCGATCAAATTACATCAAGGATATCTCTGGTATTTATAAATGTCGTATGTTCAGGCTAAGTTATTGATGATGAAGCAGCAAGCTGATGTTTATTAGCTTTATCATGCTGTTTTATGTCATGGGTACCTCCATGCCCAATAGTGAAATCACATTACACAATTGCAGAAAGCATAGTTTTCTCCTTTACTAGATGGTTTCACAAATCTAAACATGACAGCATAATTCTCCTTCCAGTTCTGTTTTGTTTTCTTTGCTGGAGAAAATTATGAATCTTCTGCTTTCCTTTTCAACATGACTAGAAGCTGAATATTACAAAGATGAGATACAGTGATAGAGGCAACTGCTTTGCGCAGTCAATATGTTGGTTAACTCTTTACCTTCTGCTAATGTATATATGCGATGCTAAAAATAGCCTTGTAACCCCAGAGATGCAAATACAAGCTGCTAATGATACTGAGTCTGTCCCAGCTGGCTCATACATGCATTTCTGGCCAAGGGTTGGGAAACCCCAGAGACACATATAAACGTTTCGTATTAAAGCTTTGCATTATATGAAATCACAAACACTCGGGATTTTTTAACAATATTTAGCCAATGATAATAGTCCTTACATAAAATGATGAAAGTGTTCTATCAGTAGTTTTACAGCATATAATTGCGAATTTCCTTTGAAAACGAGGTCAATTGTCAAAGTGAAACAAAATGGCAATATTCATGTTTTCCGACCACGATTCCAGCGAAAGTTTTGAAGGATTTGAAATTGATGACATTGCAAATGACATTGCCTTTAATGATCCGATTAAAGACGAAGGATTGGACATTAGTGTAAATCCTGTTTTGACACCTGATATTTCAGATTTATCTGAATCTGAGGATGAAACAAGCGACAGTCTTTTCTGGTTGGAACACATGGGACCGTTACATGTGGACGACTTTACAGCAGATTCAGGGCCAACATTTAATTTAGATGAAAATGCAAGGGAGATAAAAAAAAATTTACGGTTTTTTTTCTCTCTAAGAAATATTCTGGTTGTGCAAAAGAGTGGTGAGAAAAGTAGTGTAATATACATTATAAACACAACAGATATCTTGAGGTATATTTTTTATTATGAATATGTGAATATCAACATTGATTCCTGAGGATTATATGTACTTGTTGGAGGAAATGAGTGGCACAAAACTTTGGTTAAGTGTTTAAAATATTAGTTTTCATTAAAAATTACATAGTTTGCATGGGACAAGATTGATATAGAAAATGTAGACAGCATGTGCACCAACTCGAGAAGCTCTCACTCAGGCAGTCATTATGACGCTCTTGGGTTCAGCCTACAAACAGCAGCTAGAAGGCAAGCTGCTTATCAGGCTTAGTAGGCAAGGCGGTAAGTACTTGTAGAAGGTAAAGAGTTAAAGATGGGCATGGTAGCCTCGATTTCGAATGAATCAATCACATTTTAGAACTCTGTATTCCTGTATACATGCGATACATTTCTATCAGAATGGAACTGGGTGCCCATTCTAAATAGAAACTTGCAAGGATATTTTTAATTTAATTTTTAAACTAAAAAACAGAATTTTAACAAGAAAAATATGCACCCATATTAAGGTCCAAAATATGGGAAAAACAGAACACTTGGCAGCTATGCATATATGCATGAGCATTCATCTTCAACTAGTTTAAATATAAACGTATATTGACTACATATATGCATGAGCATTCAGCTTTGGAATTGCTTTTGCATTACACTGATCATTGGCTAATGCCTGAGGGTCAGTGTGGCTTCAGGAAATGACGAGGGACCACAAACATGGCTCCTCAACTCTAGAACAAATGCCAAAAACAAAACTAATCTGTGCATAAAAATTTGACAGTCAGTCGAGGGAACCTCTGGAAGATCAAGGCAAAATTTGGTGGACTAGAGACAAATTCATCATAATGGTTCAGCAATTCTATAATGGCATGCTCACTCTAGTTGTGGACGCTAGTGAGTCATCTGAACCATTCCCAGTCACCAATGGAGTCAAGCAAGGAAGGCTATGTGTTAACCCCAACCCTCTTCAGTATGATGTTCACTATCGTACTTAAAGATGCCTCCTGAAACTGAGCATTCAGCACTGCCTACAGTAGCTCAGCCAAGTTAAATTCCTTTCCATGTAGTGGATGTCCACTATTATGTAATTATATTGCTGTGGCTTTCCAGTTCTGGCAATGCAACTTAATCTGTCCACTATGAGCTACAACATGGACATCCACAGTGATCACTATATCCAATCCGTGACAAATTCATGGATGGATTAATTCCTTTCATGGAAATATGGATTCTTCTAACTCTGTGCTGCATGTACTGTAACCCTCATGGCAATAACAGACCTGCCAACCATGACAAGTCTGTCTCAGTAAGGCAGCCGATTTTTTTCCGTAAGTTTGACCAGTTTCCAGTAAGGTGTAACAAAATATTAATAACGGCTACTGTAAAGCTGGAAAACATATTTAAAAGTTCGGTATTTGGAACATGCAGCGATGAAAACATTATGTTCAACCGAAAAGTTTGTTAAGTACGCGTAGACTTTATTTACTGCTAGTACAGTTGCACAAATTTTAGTTCCAAACCCTATGCAGCTCATTGGCTTGTTGCTGTCTCTCAACTTGACGTAATTCTTAGAAATTCTTTTTCCATTTGACTAGTCCTACAATGTAAGACATAGCACATGCTGTTTTTGTTTAAGTGCTATGTCTTACTACCCAAATAACGGCCTTGCATAGCCTGTTCTGATGTTGGTTGACATCGGAACGAGTAGTCAAAGTTTCAGGAATATTTCACACACTTGGCAGCCTATATTGACACTCGTCCACTAATGTATGTGTAATTAATATACTTACTGTGCTGTCTTTATTCTGGTGGAATCAAAATATGACACCGGTAAATGGATGTATTTTCATGTTCCATTGACATACATTTGAACTTGTTGCAATGCGATGGTAGTCAAGGTACGCCAAAGTATGTTCAAGTAGGTTCATATCGGGGATATGTTTCTTGAATGAAATGAAACGTTGATTACAGTTCTAATAGGCTTAATATATTTTTATTTGTTTCGTTAAAGAACAATATTTAAACTTAACCCGACTTCGGCATTCCTGGTTTTCATCACTTTCCAGCAAACTGAAATGCAGGCCAACGAAACTTGAAAACAGGTCCATTTCTTTTGTGAGAATTTGAATTTATTAGAGAAAAGACATCAGGGTAAGTAAAGTCTGACAAAAACATTATAACATTACTTTGTAGAAAAGCGTCGTTAATGGTTGCCAGTTGTGTGTGATATTCTAGAAAATTTGATTTTTGTTACACTGTTAGTTGACATAAAAACACACTGCACAGCACCGTTAGTTAGGCAGTAAGACCCATCACCCACCAAAAGAAAAATATATAGGGCTATGTGTTTTATGTCGTAGGACTACCATTTCACATGACAATGGCAATCATATTTCCCGCCACGAGTCACACTCAAATTGGCACATGATGTTCAATAAACGTAATTGTGTCCCTTCCAGCTTTTATTCACAAGAATCTAAATATTCGTTTTTATTTTTCTGTGTTGATTATTAACACTTTCCAAGAGGCTTATTTTCCCTTTCATCTTAAATATGCATCGCTTGCTGGACACCATTTTTAAAATATTCTATGGTCAACAGTTTGATCATGCAGTCGCTTCGCATCCAAATCAAACACGGATGAACAAATTTTCCGGATTTTTCAGCAATAATCATTTTTCTGTAGTTTTTGCTTCTATAATGCAAGTTCGTATTTTAAGGGTAATTTTCATAAGACTTACGGCAAAATCGTAAGGGTTGGCAGGTCTGCAATAATGGTTTGTTTTGATATGCACTGTTCAAGGGAAGAAAGGAAGATAATGATGTTACAATAGGTGGGAAAAGGATATTAACCAATCGAAAAGGAGCTAACAAATGACGGTTCTTGCTGTGTAAGATCCCATATGAAATTTTCCAGGCGAGCTTAAGGCGGATTTCAGATGGTTTTATTAAAGCATTTTCTGCTTAAACCATAACTGCTCATATTAACTGGATGAATTTCAGGCAGACTTCAGGTGGATTCAGGGCAGAATTTTAAGCAAAATATGCAAATTAGTTGTCCTAAGATTCCGCTTAAATAAAAAAAAAATCCATCTAAGATTTCCACCTGAAATAAAAATCTACCTGAAATCTGGTAAGAAATTTTCCAGGCAGACTTAAATGGATTTCAGACAGATATTTTAAGTGTTTTCTGCCTAAACCATAAACTTAAATAAGCTTAGGCAAATTTCAAGTGGACTTTACGTGGAATTCTGGTGGAATGTTAAGCGAAATATGCAAATTAGCTGTCCCAAGATTCCGCTTAAACAAAAATATCCATCTAAGACTCCCGCCTGAAATATAAATCCACCTGAAAAAAATCCTGCCTGAAATTTCGACCTGAAATAAAAATCCACCTAAGGTTTCCATCTAATAAAAGGCTGCCTAAAATGTCCACATAAAAATCATCCAATAAAAAATCTGCATCAGATTTCTATTAAACAGCATAATAATGCTTAGAAATTATTGGGAATCAATGATAAATACTCACAATAATTTTTAAAATGAATCATACATTTTATTTTGACAGACATTATCAAATAAGATTTAGGTTTTTCTTGTCCTCAATTTCTTTCTTGCATACAAAACCTGTTCTGTGATGGCATCATTCATGTCTTTTTCACTTCATTGAAATTTTGATGAGATTTCACAAAAATTTTGGCCAAAACATTCACCAAAATTTTGGCAAGATCTCACTAACAATTCATTGAAAGTTTGGTGCGAGCTTACTAAAATAATGTTGAGATTTCACTAAAGTTAAATTGACCATTATACAGTATAATATTTTATTGAAGTTTCAGTAATTTTTCACAGATATTTCAAAAAATTTCAAATAAACAATGAATATGAATTAAACAGGACTTTATTAACCACTGTAACATTTCAGTATTTATGAAACAAAATTATACGGCTGTTTATATGGCATCAAAGAGATATGGAAGTTGTACTGCAGACTTGACTTTTAAATGTACAAACTATGATCATGGTTCCCACGCTTTTCTAAAGATAAATTTCAAGGTCATTTCCAGGGTTTTTCCAGGATGAAATTGATTTTTTCAAGGTTCACATATGACCATTACTGAATGGAATTAAAGAACATTATAGATTATAAAACATGCATTTTTTAAATCTAAAGATGTTTTTTTCCCAAGACTCTCCAAAACATCTAAGTCAGAAAAGATGATCATGTACAAAACCACAAAATGTATCTCACCAAAG
>JAECUM010095458.1:120000-153965 GCA_016617855.1 Megalonaias nervosa
GTCGCTCAATCAGCTGATGCAATCCACAGGAGTTTCGCCGGAAATTCTGCCAGCAATCGACGTGGTATCCGAAAGCCAGCGGAAGCAGATACTTGATGGTAAGCACATCAATCTTGCCACTCTTTTGCTACCACACATGGAATCAGATTTGACAAATCAAGATGACAAGGCTGGAAAAAATGATCCCCGATTACTTAAGCGTCTCACTCTCAGTGAATTCAGAACGGCCTTTGGAAAATTTAAGCGAATCATCTGTTCAGTTTACCCCAACAGACGCCATGAATTGGACATGTACGAGGCCGACATTATAAAAATTGCCAATGCCTATGGGGACATTTTCTATGACTACCATAATGTTTACTCCAGTCAGGCTGCTATTGCCCTGCGTGACTACAAACTCAAAGTAAACTAGGCTCTGAGGGATCAGGCAGCTCTTCAGCTATTGATTGGAGGCCGAAAAACAACTACATGCCACATCTGCAGTTCTGTTACTCACCCAACCGACTTCTGCCCACAAAAAATAAGCACTACTGTGCCCTTTGTGAACATAGCCAACAAAAAAAATTTGGATATTGACAAGTATGGCCGACCTAGACAGATGATGGATGGAAGAGAACTGTGCAATAATTTTAACTCCACACATGGTTGCCACCGAACTATTTGCCAGTTCTTACATACCTGCAATCAGTGCAGGGCCAAAACACATGGGGCAGCTGCCTGCCCAAACAATCCATTACACAAAATTTCCAGCACTCTTGCACACAACATCAATAACCCTCGCAAATCAGTGCCAGATAGAATGCAACAAAGCTGACCAACTTTCTTGCCACATGCTACCACCCCCATTGACATCAACAGATTGCAGCTTGAACTCTTCATCATCCAGATAGAAACTTCGTTCAATACTTGTCTTCTGGTCTCAAACATGGTTTTGACACCTTGGTGCAAAAAACTCAATTGCGTACAAAAGAGTGTAAAAACTTGCTTTCTGCTTCCAAACAACCGAATATTGTGGATCAGTTATTGGCAAAGGAATGTGCAAAGGGTTTCATGCTTGGTCCTTTTCCTTCTCCACCATTTCCTAATTATAGAGTCAGTCCTATTGGCATAGCGGAAGGTAAATATTCGAAAAAGAAGAGACTTATCATTAACCTGTCCTCTCCTCATGACGATCACATTCACGCAAGTATCAATGAACTTATTGACAAGGATAAATGCTCCCTAAGCTACATCAAGACTGATGATGCCATCCGAATCATTCAGAGTTATGGTAAGGGAGCTATTATGTGCAAAGCTGACATATCGGATGCTTTCAAACAGATTCCCATTGCGCTTCACAATGGCACCTGTTCTGTGTGAAATGGAGAGGGTATTACTATGTTTGTGTTCGCCTTCCCTTCGGGTCACGTTCAAGTCCAAAATTATTTGATACCTTATCTCAGGCAATTTGCTGGATAGCCAAACATAATTATGGTATTGATGTTATTTTGCACCTCCTTGACGACTTTCTTACAATCGATCCTCCTTCGGCATGTGGTGAGAGAACGATGGCTTTGTTGACTTTAATTTTCAACAGATTGAAGATTCCCACAGCTCCAAATAAGACCATTGGCCCATGTACAGTTATGGAATATTTGGGAATAATTCTGGACTCGGAGCAAATGCAAGCACGTTTACAGCAGGATAAAATAGTGCGTATTGTTAACTACATTGAACACTTTCTTAACAGACGAAGTGTCCGCAAGCGAGAACTGCTACAGTTACTGGGCCACTTAAATTTTGCTACCAGTGTTATCCTGCCAGGACGTGCGTTTGTGTCATACCTGATACGACTATCTACCAAAGTCAGGGAACTCGACCATTACATACACTTAGATACAAATTGCAGAGAGGAACTATACATGTGGCACCAATTCTTGGCTACGTGGAATGGAGTCTCGATGTTTCTTGACAATCAGTCCACATCATCGGACGATCTTGAATTATACACAGATGCTTCATCCACAGTGGGGTATGGGGTTTACTACAAAACTAGCTGGTTTGCAGCTGCGTGGTCAGATGATCTTAAAATGCTTTTTTCTGTGGAGAATGATTTCTCTATGGCATTCAGGGAGTTGTATCCTATCGTTGTAGCTGCTATTATTTGGGGCGCTGACTGGGCAGGCAAACGTATAATATTTATATGTGATAATATGGCTACAGTGAATATACTTCAAAATGGGAGATCTAAATGTATGCATATAATGAAATTGATGCGTAAACTTACATGGTGCGCAACTTCTGGTAACTTTTATTTTTCTGCCAAACACATTCCTGGAATTGTCAACAATACAGTTGATGCCTTGTCCCGACTTCAATTTCAGAAATTTCACGCACTGGCTCCAGATGCAGATCTACAACCCTGCAAATGCCCCCCACCCTCAGAAGTCTTGTTGACCTTGATAAAGAGGTAGACATTTTATGGAACCAGGCTTTAAGCCGCGCTACACAGATTGCCTACAACACTGCATTCAACGCCTTTACAACCTTCATGCTCATGTGTGGCTTTGCCTCGAACATGCAAGTTCTGCCAGATATTACGGAAGACACCTTAATCTACTTTGTGACACACTGTGCAAGAGTCCTCAACTTGAAGCATTCTACAATAAAATTGTACCTCTGTGGCATTAGATTCAAGTATATGCAGGCCGGTATGCAATCTCCATTCACCACAGACAGAAACAATCTGCCTCGTCTTGCCACCATCCTCCAGGCCATCAAAAAACCCCATGGTTCATCTGCAAAACTGCGCAAGCCTATTACATACAATATCCTGACAAGCATTTGTACAATTCTGCGAGGAGGAGTATTTGACACGCACACGGATTTGCTGTTGTTGACTGTCTGCATAGTTGCTTTCTTCGGGTTTCTGAGATGTGGGGAATTCACTATTCGGGATTCCTTCGATCCAACTGTTCATCTCTGTGTCGGCGATGTCCACTTCCACCTGGAGACTGCTTTTCTCAAGTTGAAATCATCAAAAAACGACCCTTTCCGTAAGGGTGTGACTGTTCAGTTACATGCCACAGGTCGTGCTATATGTCCATACTCTGCTATGAAGACTTTCATGCAATTCAGGAGACGTTCATTGCCCCAGCCATATGACCCACTTTTCCTTACGGCTACAGGTCAAGCCTTATCGAGAGTTGTTTTCCTTCATCACATGCGACTTGTCTACTACAAGATGGGAATGGACACTTCCCAGTATAGTAACCATTCATTCCGTATAGGGGCAGCTACTTCAGCGGCGGCAGCCCGGCTGGAAGACCATATAATCAAAGTTTTAGGCCGGTGGTCTTCGGATTGTTACACAAGATATATTCGCACACCTCACAGTACGATCCAGGCAGCACAGAGGGCCATGGCCATGGATGCAGATAGTAGTACACAGCGACCATGATCATCCTGCATTCAACATACAAGGACGGTCCTGCCATCCTGGGTGCGTTCTTCTGGTTCCAGTTCTACGCTACTGTGCAATGGGATGCAAGTGCTGTGCTTCCAGTTTCTATAGCCGTTCATAGTATTCTATATTCATTACGTGTGGAGTTCTGCACGCGTGTGATACCGGCAATTGTGCTATATATTCATTATGTGTGGAGTTCTGCACACGTGTGATACCAGTGTGCATTGTGTGGCAATTGTGCATATGTTGTTTTCATTGCCATATGTGCTTTCGGTTTGTTTAATTCATGGAGGTGTTAGTGCATTCTCATGGTATTCTTCTACCTATTTCATGGATGTGATCATCTAGCTTCTCATCAGAGATGGTTGTGGTATAGACACGCATGGAACCACTCCGAGACAATCACACCAGACTTGACATTTTCATATATCATAGACCTGTTGCAGTTCATGTGGCTTTGTCTTGACAAGCCAGAGTCTAGTTTTACAGTAGTAGTATTATTCTTGTAGTAATAACATGCTGTTCCTTGCCATTGTCGATTTATTTTTACATGTATGTATACTTTTCTTTTGCATTGTTCTTGATATGCTGCTGTTGTATAGACAAACATTTTTTCTCTTCATTGAACACTGAAGGCTTCCCCAACTTTTTACATTCTTGGGGGGCAACATCTGCTGCGCATATGTTCTCTTTGGGCATTCACTTCATTCAACTTCCGTTTATTCACCCAAGATTCTAATGTCAGCAATATATGGCGTATTCAAACTAAACCCGTTGACTGAAGTCCACACAGTTGCCGCTGTCATCCCAACCTTCGTTGGACAGCCCAGTCTTCACTGGACTCCTTCAGTTTCTGCTGAAGAAACTTTACTCATGGGTTATCCATAACATTCTGTCAGGGAGTTTCACAGACCAGCTGTGACCTCTGTACAACCACGTTGTGCCATTCAGTAGCCGCTGAATCACTCACTGACAGAATGAACCAAAACAGTTTCATCGGTAGCAGCAGACAGTCCCCCAAGGCAAACATTATAATTATAAATAAAAACTTAACTGGATCTGTGTTTTTGTTGTGTATAAATTGTTGCTTAAGTGCTTGCTTAGGCATGGTTTATACACAGCAATAGCTGACCCATTTGCTACCATTCCTGCAAATAGTCCGCATTAATATGCGTGATATTAATACATCATGTGCCAGCCAATCAAAACAGTCCCAGCTGTCACGTGCAGCGTCTTTGTTCAAATATTCTTAGTTTGGAGCTGAGAGCGACAGCACGCATAATTCTGTCGAAACCCGCCGCCATCCCCGCCTCAACGCCTACAGTGTTCAATGGATATGGGAGTGTCTGTGCTACTGCATGATGCTTAACCTGGGCATTCACTTCATTCAAATTCCGTTTATTCACCCAAGATTCTAATGTCAGCAATATATGGCGTATTCAAACTAAACCCGTTGACTGAAGTCCACACAGTTGCCGCTGTCATCCCAACCTTCGTTGGACAGCCCAGTCTTCACTGGGCTCCTTCAGTTTCTGCTGAAGAAGCTTTACTCAAGGGTTATCCATAACATTCTGTCAGGGAGTTTCACAGACCAGCTGTGACCTCTGTACAACCACGTTGTGCCATTCAGTAGCCGCTGAATCACTCACTGACAGAATGAACCAAAACAGTTTCATCGGTAGCAGCAGACAGTCCCCCAAGGCAAACATTATAATTATAAATAAAAACTTAACTGGATCTGTGTTTTTGTTGTGTATAAATTAAGTACATCATGTTTTTCAAAATTATCACCCAGGGAAAGGGCTTGTGTTTGGATGACGACTATTTTGAATAGCATCAAACTACATGTATTAAGTACATAATGTTTTTCAAATTATCACCCAGGGAAAGGGCTTGTCTTTGGATGACAACTATTTTGAATAGCATCAAACTATTAAGTACATCATGTTTTTCAAAATTATCACCCAGGGAAAGGGCTTGTCTTTGGATGACAACTATTTTGAATAGCATCAAACTATTAAGTACATCATGTTTTTCAAAATTATCACCCAGGGAAAGGGCTTGTGTTTGGATGACAACTATTTTGAATAGCATCAAACTATTAAGTACATGTTTTTCAAAATTATCACCCAGGGAAATGGCTTGTGCTTGCACTGTGAGCACCACATGTTCTCAAAAATGGTCTTCAGACATGTACAATGCATGTATAAATTTGGGGGTGGGGTGCATCAACGTTCTATTCTATAAATTTCCATTGACTTGTCAGATCAGTGAATGATATTCTTATGTGTTGCTTTATTATACCTAGGATATGATGCATAAAATGCTGACATGTATGTAGTTATTTTGAAAATCAGACCTAATTGAGCTTCCTTCAGAAGATCATGAAAATATTTGACTGTAAATTTTGTTAACTGGATCTGTAATATGGCCCACAAGGATTAGTGATCCAGTTTTTAATGGCTCATCAGGAATTTGATCCCTTCCAGTGGCTTGTTTTGAATTTAAACCTCTTTGCACTTTATACACTTTTTCTTGGTTACCGTGTTCAAATTCAAACATTGTATCCATGTTATTATTGCCCTCCCTGATACTCTGATGGATTGAAGGGTGCAAAGGAACATCCTTTCCTGGATGTCTAATGCCACATTTACATAAACATTATTGAAGATTTCACGATTTCTGTCACTCTTTACAATTTTTTTACCTTTAGCAAGAATGATCTTATCTTGACCATCCGAGCAGTTATTAGAAAAATCACGGCTTAATAGTTGACTAAAAGTCTAGATTTAGTGCGCACTGTGTATCTTTCTAAAGCGTATGCTCTCTGAGACTTATTCCTTAATTTGTTTAGCAAATTTCTCTGCCACCAATAGTTTTCTCAGGCTTTGCATGATCTGTAGAGAGTGTCTTTTGTAAACAACATATGTTTAGCATATATAGCTTTCCTTAATTCTCTGTTCTTATAAAGAAATGTTTTTTTACATGGGTATGTGTGTTTTCTTGAGGCATGTTTGTCTGTAACATTTAACAGAACTTTTTCAGAAGTAATAAAGAGTTGACAAATCATATCAATAAACATTTTATATGATTTTTGTCTTGGTTACAGAATGCACAGTACTTTAAATAAGTAAATACTATATATAGAAAATCACTAATTTCAGTAGTCACATTTAAGGTATCAATACATCTGACTTTGTTTATTTGTAACTAAATCATCAACACAACATGAATTATATGATTATAGGGTAAAACATGTATACAGTTTCAGAGTTAATAACTCAGGACCAGAATCCTGGATGATTGGGAAACAACTCAAGGCTAATGTTCCTTATGGGCAGAACTGATTTCATGGAGTGGTTGTTTATTCATGCAAAGGAATAAATCTTTCAGCACCCTGCAACATATATATATGTGTGTTAGGTGGGGATTGTAATAGCATGAAAGGTGGGTAATACACTATCTAAATGGAGGCTGAACCTTGTCCCCAGCCCCCCCCCCCATTTGTAACGTACACACATACCGAGCCTAAGCATGATTTGAAATATTCAGTGTTAATGACATATCAGATCACATAGCATTGCAGTGGGAATTTCAAATGCACCTTTCATTCAATGCAAAATGAATTTCCATCAAGGTTTTAATACACTCTTCTATCACTTCTTCTAAGCTATGCTGGGTAACTAAATGAGTATCTTTAGAACTGAATTTGTTCATATGCTCACTGAATGTTTGGTGAAAGAAAAGGAGCACACTCATGAATGTCTGAGAACATACTCTTGGTGTTTGGGTAAAATTGGGAAATTTACCCAAACACCAATAACATGTTCTCAGACATTAACAAGTGTGCTCACCATAACAAAGACAATTATTCTCAACCCCCCCCCCCAAAAAAAAAAATTATGCAAAAACAACAAGTATGTTCCACAATCTGGTTCTTGTCCACACATTTCATACGTGGAACATGTCCTAGTCCCAAGAATGAGGTTTTTCTTCAGACAACATGAACATCATTTTTTTAAATGCAACCATTGTTCTCCTGTCTTGTCCAAGGGTCCCAAAATGCCATTCATAATGTCCAGCACACTGACTTGGTACCCTTGTCCATGTGACACACTCTAAGGACAACACACTGACTTGGTACCCTTGTCCATGTGACACACTCTAAGGACAACACAAGAAACTTCTCTGAGGTATGTTAAAGAAAAGAATCTTTTTACAGGAAATTTTGAGAACAAAACTAATGTTATTACAGTTAATAATTTATTGATTAGTAGACAGTTATAAATAGCTCCTATAGAGAAATAAAAACACAAATATGAATTTCCAATATTTATATACATCAAATTGACACAGCAAAATATCTTGAAACTGACATTTTACTTTTTCATACACAAACAAACAAAGAAAGGCTGAATTAGAAAAAAAAAAGCAAGAAGCATCTTCGTTCGCATTGGCAATGTCACCTCAGGACAAAGTTCTGACATATATTGGCAATGTCACCACAGGACAAAGTTCTGACATATCATATTGGCAATGTCATCACAGGACAAAGTTCTGACATATCATATTGGCAATGTCATCACAGGACAAAGTTCTGACATATCATATTGGCAATGTCACCACAGGACAAAGTTCTGACATATATTGGCAATGTCACCACAGGACAAAGTTCTGACATATTGGCAATGTCACCACAGGACAAAGTTCTGACATATCATATTGGCAATGTCATCACAGGACAAAGTTCTGACATATCATATTGGCAATGTCACCACAGGACAAAGTTCTGACATATATTGGCACTGTCACCACAGGACAAAGTTCTGACATATCATATTGGCAATGTCATCACAGGACAAAGTTCTGACATATCATATTGGCAATGTCATCACAGGACAAAGTTCTGACATATCATATTGGCAATGTCATCACAGGACAAAGTTCTGACATGTCATATTGGCAATGTCACCACAGGACAAAGTTCTGACATATCATATTGGCAATGTCATCACAGGACAAAGTTCTGACATGTCATATTGGCAATGTCACCACAGGACAAAGTTCTGACATATCATATTGGCAATGTCACCACAGGACAAAGTTCTGACATATCATATTGGCAATGTCACCACAGACAAAGTTCTGACATATATTGGCAATGTCACCACAGGACAACGTTCTGACATATCATATTGGCAATGTCACCACAGGACAAAGTTCTGACATATTATATTGGCAATGTCACCACAGGACAAAGTTCTGACATATATTGGCAATGTCACCACAGGACAAAGTTCTGACATATCTTATTGGCAGTGTCACCACAGGACAAAGTTCTGACATATCATATTGGCAATGTCACCTCAGGACAAAGTTCTGACATATCATCTTGTGCATTTGATCAACACAGAAATGGGCAAAGTGTTAACTTTAAGACAATAAAACCCACTGATAAACTCATTACTAGTAAATTAGACTCATTACTAGTAAATTTACTAGATAATATTTTTATAAGATCCAACTCAATACTTAGTCTTCCTTTGAAACAATATATTGAAAGTCCTCAGGAATTAATCACAATGTGTGGGGTAGAGGAGAAAAAGAGAGATAAATCTCAAATCAAGAAAAAAGTTATATGCATCAGTAAATTGGCAGAGTGTGTTATACATATGTATATGTTAATAATTGTATATCTGATAAAAGATAATCATATTATTATAGGATAAAATTTTTATTGATAATGACAAGCAATATCAAAGGGTTAATAATGAGAATACTGCTGTTAAATCGATTTTTGTTGCACAAGAACTGATATCACTGCACAATTGTTTGGCAACTCTTTAAGTTAGTTTGGCAACTCTTATTAAATTGGTTTTTAAGTAATTTTATTTACTTATATGAATTAAACTCAACAACAATGTTCCTGAGTATCTACAAACAGTTTCTCTTGTTACAAAACCACTGAAAGGTATACCTTGAAAATAAATCAATTTACAGTATGTGAAATCAGCGATCAGCTCAAGGTGATATCACTAATTGAATCTCATTTTTCACCAAGTTGTATCACAACAATATGAAGAATGGGACATAAACTGATTGAGACTTCTACCTGCTGTAAAATAATGGAAAGGAAAATTTTTTCTACAATTTTAATAATTTAAATAAGAGTCCTGTGAAACAAAATACCAGAAATAAAACAAAATTACAAGAATCTTTTGGAAATCTTTAGCTATTTCTGACCTGCCATAAATCCACTTAGAAATCTTTTTTTGTGGAAAACTGATTTGATCTCCCTACCCTTTCTTTGTGTAATTGAAAAGAAAATTCTACAATCTTCAACCCATGAACATATGATGAATTTCTCAACATTCATTCAGCGGTAATGTTATGGTTAATGAAATGACATAGTACTATTTCCCATCCATTATTTAGGGACAGATATTCATGCTTTTCTATGTAATGACCCATACATGGGGATAGATATTCCAACTTTTCTCTGTAATGACCCATACATGGGGATATATATTCCTACTTTTCTATGTAATGACCCATACATGGGGATAGATATTCCTACTTTTCTACGTAATGATCCTTACATGTGGATAATGTTCCTACTTTTCTATGTAATTACCTTTATTTGGCGATAGATATTCCTACTTTTCTATGTAATGACCCATACATGGGGATAGATATTCCTACTTATCTATGTAATGACCCTTACATGGAGATAGATATTCCTAGTTTTCTATCTAATGACCTTTACATGGGGATAGATATTCCTACTTTTCTATGTAATGACCTTTACATGGGGATAGATATTCCTACTTTTCCATGTAATGACCTTTACATGAGTACAGATATTCCTACTTTTCTATGTAATGATCCTTACATAGGGATAAATATTTATACTTTTCTGTGTAATGACCCTTACATGGGGATAAATATTCATACTTTTCTATGTTATTACCTTTATTTGGGGATAGATATCCAACTAAGAGTAGCACAAGAAAATGCCCACTGAGCCTATTGATGATACTGTACAACATTTCACAAGCAATAATCTCTATTGATGATACTGTACAACATTTACAAGGAATCATCCTATCGATGATACTGTACATTTCACAAGGGATCATTTCTATGGATGAAACTGTACAAATATTTCACAAGCAGTCATCCCTATCGATGATACTGTACAACATTTCACAAGCAATCATCTCTATCAATGATACTGTACAACATTTCACAAGGAATCATCTCTATCGATGAAACTATAAAATTTCACAAGCACTCCTCTAAGATGCACCTCTTGCCTCTTGATTAAAAAGCTGAAGCCCATTCACTTGAACAATTATTAAGTCAAATATGTGAGTATAGGAATTGAGCTAGGTATTGCCAACAATTTTCTATCACAGTAACTTTCTTTGATACAATGTGTCATAATTATAGGTTACTGCATTTGTATGGGAAAATATGAACAAGTTTTTCGGATGATATACTGCACGACCTTGGGAGTGCAGTATATTCATCCAACAAAACGAGTTCATAATTTCCCTCACAAATGCAGTAACCCTTTTATTATATGCTCATTTTCTTATTCTACCTAAGGCTTAATTATATAAACAAAAATACATTTCAAGAAATGAAGTAAATGAATTTATGCTGTATTCCAAACTAAATACACAAGCGTAGATTCAACAGTACACAAGAACAGCATTATTAATGCACACATAACTCTGCCCAGATAAATTTGAACTTGGTCGCGCCCTTGACGACACTTTGGAAAGAAAATGGCATTTTGGTCTACGTAAAATTGAAATTTATAATTATATTATGAATGAATGCGCATTGCAACAACTATTCCATTTGGTCTGGAATGAATAGATTTTGGTATTTTCGTGATTTTGGACTGGATTTATCTTTGCCAATTCTATATGAAATACATTGGATTTCAGCAGTGGAGCCGCATGATGACATCTTCAAGTGTGTTCTGTTCTGTCACTGAATGTTTGAAATAATAATGTGCCAAAAATATAATTCTTTCAATTGTAATTATTAAAAAGACACTATGGAATATAAAGCAATTTCATTTTGAGTGCAGTAAGGAAGATGTAATTGCATTTGGAATGTAGTCGAAATTACAATTTCGAAATGTGTAATCAAGCTTTAGAACTCATGACATGGCTCATGTAGTTCGGATTTGCAGAACTAAGAAAGCACATTTTGAGGAAATTTAGGATGTAAAACTGTAAGTATATTTTTTGTCATTCTTATTACCAGCAAAAGAAAACAGTTTACGTCTTGTCGCTTGCATGTTATTTGTTTGGACCCTGTCTGGCGTCTATCGCTAGCAATCGGAAACATTGTATCAAAAAAGTTAACGCGGAATGTGGCAAAGCAGCTGGTTGTTGTTGTTGTTGTTGTTGTGGGGTTTAACACCATTTTTCAGTACACGATAGGCTATACATGGCAGCCAGTATTAATGGTGGAGGAAGAACCCGGGAAAACCCCGGGAAGAACCACCGCCCCACGAGAAGCTACTGGCAAGCTTTCTCACATATCCACATTGGCCAAATCCAAGACTCGAACCCACGCAGACAGGCAAGATGGCAGTGATCTGTAACCAAAAGCGCTTTAAACCACTTGGCCACTCGGGGCCCCCAAAGCAGCTGGTATGTGGCAGTCCACGAAACAGCTACTTTAGTTCATTCAGAAACAAATTTAATCAACCAAAACGTAAAGGGTCTACTACATGAGTGTACATCATTTGTTTACCAAGTAGTTCCTAATACACTATTGGGCACATGTGTCATGTACGTGAGTGCAATATGAAGTGCACGCAAGTGCAATATCGTAAAATATTGTACAATTCTGACAATGTAAACTTAACGGAGACAAAAATGAGCATATAATAACAGTATTGTCAGTGTCTGCAAAATAAACACTGTTGTACCATTACAGAAGTGTGTTGTAGGCTAGGATGAATTGCAGTAACGAACTTACTTTTTTTGTTCTTTCTTACTGTCTTTCATTCATATGTTTACTAAGAATAGTTTTGACACATTAAAATGATTTAAGTCATAAATCTGTGAAAATCATACCAAAAATAACAAAATCTTGGACATTCATAACAATGATATTGAACACACCTTAGTACAGTAAAAGTTGTATGTAATGGAAATAAGTGCATTCCTTAAGGATGTATCTCTTGCCCCTTGATTAAAATTCTTCACCTGAAGCTAACTGTTTTGTACCATGATATGTATGATAACAAATTAAAGTTTTTTCTTTCTTTTTGTATTTTAATATCTTTACTGAATATTCTTCTGAAACATTAAAACCACTTCTACTAAGTAATTTTAGGCAAGTCAGGTAAATAATAAATCTATGCAATAAGCGTGCAAATAAAATCAATGGCTGGGTTGAAAAAAGTATTCACCAGAATGAATCAAAATAAATATACAGTATTATTTGAAAATATTTTTAAACCACTACAAAATTAATAACTATCGTCTTGTAATTGAGTAATAATCTTTCTAAAGTGGACTTTAAAAAATATGTAACATTTACTTATGTACTTTGCATATAGACCTTTGTTATCTATTTTTTTCTACAGGATTGAAACACAACAAGAAAATGTTCTTAACAGTTTATATCATATAGTACATGTTCCATTCTAATATCATTTTGTATCAATAGTTAGCTAATACACTATTTTAATTGATCTATAAATCAATGATATCAATCCATCTCTATATCAGAAAGACCAAACTAGAAATATTTTCATAAAAGGCGAATTATCTCCCAAGGTACCTAACAAATGACTTGTACTAAAAATTCACTGCATGGACAGAGTAAAACCATAATTCTAGATAAGAATGGAATACACTGGCAATTTCACTCCCTGGTTGTGAACTATTTTGTTTCCTAAAAAAGTTACAAGGTATTTTGTAAACACTGTAAATAACAGTTTATAATACCAGACTGAATTTTAATCACCTAGACTAATTTTCTTGTGTTATTATGACTCTATCTGAGTGAACATTCTCATGGTGATCAAGTACAGTGCAGCCTGCTTATTTGCATAAAGTTTCATAAAAATAAAAATATTCGTTAGAGTGGGCAAGCAAATCTTCCCCACAAAGATATAAGCATGTGGTAATAAATGTAATCATTTTGAGTGCCAACATGTAATATAAAACTTTGGACTAAACTGAACACATGTAGAGTTGGATCGTTTATTACATTTTAAATCTATTAAATGCTGGAATATTCTAATGAAATATGCAAAACAAATCAACAGTAAAGAAAGTGACTGTATATAGCATGCAGTGTATTTATTATTGACATGAGAATACAAGTCAACACTAAAACAAAACACATCTATGAAATTTGACAAACTAATTACTCAAACAAGAGTCCGTAGAAGGGACTGACACTCTACTGTGCAAACAGAAATTCCAGTAATTCAAGGCAAGACCATTTCTTCCTTTTAAATGTGAAGTGGTGAAATAATCTCCGATATTCTCCAGCAATAACAAGATTTTCAAATTCGCTGCTATTGTGCATACTGGATATTAACTTGGCACCACTTTTATTTGGGATACGGCAAACTTCATTAGAAGTTTTTGGATGAAAACCACATGGCATAATGATTGTCCACTCTGGGAGATCAGTCACACAATGATTTTTAAGATATCTGTCTTGTCAGTCATAAATGGATGCACAACTAGCACCATTTTCACTCGGGACCAACTAGGAATCACAACAAGTGTACTGACAAACACCCCATGTTGTACAGCCATCCAGTTAGGAGGCAAAGAGATAAAAATATTGTCAAGATTTGACTCTACATTCAAGAGGAGTAGCAATAAAAGGTTTTCAAGATGGCCACTGTATGTAGCAGTTATACTAGGTGTCAGATTGATGCGATTTTCATTTAAGACCAAATAAATATCATAAAAAATGTAGTTCAGTGTAAACCTAATGTTGATATGACCAACCATTCAGGAGTAGCAATAAATATAAGATCTTTAAGATTGCAGCTGACTAGCAGCCGTTTTGAATGTCAGATATGTACCATTTTCATTTAAGACCAACTGGACCTCATAATTAATCTTCTGGAGAAAACTTGATGCCAATGGCGAAAATGCGATATCAGTATGACTTTCTGTTGAGGTAGAGTTGTCATAACAAGATTTAAAAGCTGACCATTATGGTGACCATACTGGATATCAGATTGGCACTATTTAAGTAGTTTAGGAGTAGCAAAAACAAACATGTACTAATGGATGGGTGGACAAAGGATAGAGAATGGAAACAGACCATCCCATAAGCTCTTCTGGTCAATGACCAGTGGAGCTAAAGTAAAAGAAAACAAAATAAATAAAATCTCTCAATCACCCTTAAAAATCCTTGAATTTAGAGTCCATCATCAAGCTCTGATTATCTTCGTACAAAACCTTATTGATTATAATAGATGATTACAAGACAAACTATGCCAATACATCACAATACATCATACATCACAGTAAGTAGCATGACTAAAACTTTCTGACATGTGCAAGTAACAAATACGCATTATAAGCTGTCAAATTTTATCATAATATAGAAGAAAAGGTTTGGTGCATTTTATCATAATACAGAAGAAAAGAACTGGTGCATTGAAACTGTACACAAATATCCAAGACATGCAAATAAGTGGTGTCCACTGTACAATAACCTGAAATGAGCAATGAGCGCAGCTTTTAATGATCAAATAGACCATCACAAAACACTGGCTGTGCTTATGATGGGAAGAATTGGAGAGTTCCACAATTGCTAATAATTAAGGTAACACTGGTTTTTGCATTATATCATTACTCAAATGCAAGGCCCATGATAATATACCAAAGGCAATGGTGGACTATCATAGCCAAGCATCATATTCAAGTATTTAAATATGTAATGGGCCAGCAATTTTCATAAATCCAGATGAATTTTTAAATCAATGAATAAAGAAATTAACAAAATAGAATCATAGGGTAAATATATTTTATTAACTTTATTTTATATTCTTGATTACCACCCCCGGGACAAGATCTAATTAAGCATGACCATCATCGACTGTTGCATGAGGTAATCATACGGATAACAATAAATGAAGATAAGAGTTATATAAAATCACTTTGTATACAAAGCAAATTTGCTGATAAATTCACCGATTATAAAAAGTGAAACCAAAATCTTAATCATTGAGATAAACAGATAATCACCTAATGCATTCAAATACATGAGAACAATGTATAATGACTTGTTCTATTTTCTTCATCACTCTTCTGTAGAACAGTGACCTTAAACATTTGAGTTCTGTTCTTGATATGCTCTTGGCATGGGAGACAACTCATATGCAAGATTATGAAGCTAATCAACGCACTGGCAACATGGATCAAAATATATAAATTTAAGTTGTTTTCCATAATTAGAATAATGTTTATCTAGAGTTCCAAGTAACACAATATATCTCTACCACATCTGCATCTGGGCATAAAAAAATCACACATCCATTTAATAAATGCCGTGTAAAATTTACAACTTGCTTTTTAACAGATCTTTTCATTCTGCTGTAAATATGTCCTAAACAATTAGATATAAATGAAGCAAATAATATAACACATATGTAAAAGAAAAAGAATTATGTGCCTTCTGCTACAGGAAAAAGTGACAAATAATTCTGAGGTAACATACAGACTGAGTACCTGTTTTTTTCTATTTGTGTTTCTGTAGGGAAAAAATTCCACTTTTTAACTCCAGTTACAGATTTAGAACAAGAATGTTGCAAATTACTGAAGGTTTAAATATCCAAATAACAAGTATGCATACAAATGGTCATATTTTATTATCAATAAGAAAAGGATTGATGCATGGTAACTGTGTTCAAATATCCAATATATGCAAATAAGTGGAATCCACTGTATTATCAATTTAAATAAGCACAAAACACTCAGAACTTGTACCAAAAGCACAGTTTACACTGATCACATGCACCATCAAAAAACACTGTCTGCTCTTCTCGCAGATGCATAAGATATTAGTTTTATGATTGCCAATAAACAATGTAATACTAGTATTGCCTGATCCAAATTTACACATGACAACAAATCTAGCTTAAAGAAGAATATCTGTAAAACATAACCAGTATCAATCATCACAATCATTACAAAGCAGAAAAACAAACTCTTCAAGTTAAGCTCTGCTTAGACAAACAGCGTCATCTATTAGCACACATACATAGAGTCCTAAACAGAACATTATATTCTCTCTTTCTCTGCTAAAAAATTAACCACCATTAAGTGGTGGGGTAAGATGGGATAAACACTTCCTTGCAGACTCGTTCTGATATATATCCAAACTATTTAAGAAACAACTTCAATTCTCTTCTGCTCATCTCTGCCTCTGGATTCCCATTGCCCTAATCACATTCACCACAATAAACAATCATTCTGAACACACTGCCAAGTTTATTCACAACAATGGCTGTTGCTGCATTTGGGGCTGATACATTGGCTGTTGACCCCCAATAGTCATACTGTAGGCCCCATAGTCACTAGGTAAACTTGTAACACTGTGGGATGTAGACTGGGGCAACAGGTTCTGTGACATTGGTGGTATAGTCTGACTCACACTTGGATTCTGTGGTATGTGGGAGAGGTAACCAGATGGCCCTGGTATGCTGAAAAATGTAAAGGACATCAGCATGTATTATAATACTGGACATCATTCCTATTCCCACATCTTAAATTCATATATGTCACTCTTGTAATGCATATTTTTGGGGTCTTGAAAATATATTTTATCCATACATTATTTTCTCTCCCTCTCTCTTGCTCTCTTGAACCAACGGCTAATATTTTAATCTGTGCTTTTTAAGATTTCATTACTAAAGATATATAACCAACTACTTAAATGTTACTGCTTTCATTATACAGTATGTCTTATTTTATATATTGATAATTTTCATGATACATTAAAACTTTAAAAAGCAAAATAAACCACACGACACAGAATTACAGTTCGAACAACCCAAGCATTCATTCCAAGAACTAAACTATTCATGCCATCCATCCATACATCTGCAGAGTACAAGCTTTCACACCTACCATCCTAATGACAGACATATAAATAATGAACTTACTTATTTGTGAAGTTTTGATTTGACCCACTGTACATTTGTTGCACTTGTGGCTGCTGAGGACCTTGCTGAATTGAAGGAGGGGGCATCATTGCACCTTGACCCTGATTCACTGAAGGCATCTGACCTTGACCTTGGCCTGGCATCATGTACTGTTGCTGGCCATTGTACATTGGTTGCTAGAATAATAATAAATAATAATAATAAACAATGATATTAATAAAATAAATCACTGATAATGACAACAATGATAAAGAATGAATATATACAAATAATAAAAAATTATAGTTATTATGCATTAAAAGCAATCATATGAAAACTGTCATATCCACTACTGCAACAAAAAATAAAAAGACCAAAGAATGATCCATCTGTAGAGAAAACAGTACACAATGTCTAAATCCATGATGTGTGGGGAAAACTACACAACATTCCAAATCCATGATCTATCTGTTGATACAACAGTATACAATTGCCAAATCCATGATCCGCCTGTGGAGACAACAGTACACAATTTCCAAATCCATGAACTCTCTGTGGAGACAATGGTACACAATGTCTAAATCTATGATCTGTGGGGAAAACAGTACACAATTTCCAAATCCATGAACTATCAATGGAGACAGTGCAAAATTTCTAAATCCATGATTTATCTCAGTGGAGACAACAGTATACAATTTCCAAATCCATGATTTATCTCAGTGGAGACAACAGTATACAATTTCCAAATCCATGATTTATCTCGGTGGAGACAAAAGTATATAATGTCTAAATTGATGATCTAACTGTGGAGACAACAGAGCACACAATTTCCCATAATCTACTGGTGGAACAACAATACACAATGTCCAAATGCAAAATCTATCTGTGGAAACAACAGTACACAATGTCCAAATGCACAATCTATCTGTGGAAACTACAGTACACAATGTCCAAATGCACAATCTATCTGTAGAAACAACAGTACACAATTTCCAAATCCATGAACTTATTATAAGAAATATTAGACATTAAGTTTTTGCAAAACCATAGAAAGTTACACCCTCATTAATTAGTACAATATCCTCATCAAACGGTACAACAGCATCATCAAGAAAAACAACAGCGTCATGAAACATTATCATGGCCTCACTGAACAGTACAATAGCCTTGTCAAATAGTACAATGGCATCATCAAACAGCATAATATCTAATCAAAAGTTTGGGTCAAGAAAACAAGTATAAATTATTACCTGGTTCATCATTGACTGTTGTGGAATTCCCATTCCCATTTGGGGGTTAAAGGTCATTTGACTCTTGTAGCCATATGGTAATGGTGTCTCCTTCATTAAGTTGTGGTACATCTGTAAAGCATCCATCACTTTTTTGTTTAATTCACACAAACTAGCATGTTTCCTGAAAAACATAATCTGTATATATAAGGTAACAACTTCACATCAGACCAGTACAGACAATAAATGATAAAGACAAGCACTTTCTCTTGTGTTATAAAAAGATCATTATGGGTTACAAAATATGCTGCTAAAATGACAAAATGAAGTTGCAAAGAAGCAATGAAAACTACTCAAATCAGGAAATGTTACTGTGAGCTCATTTATATTTTGGTTGCAACAATTTTTTTGGCAAAAAAAATAACTATTTCCGTTCATGTTTCACTTTATCATTGATGAAGCGCTAAAGTAATGTTTTATCAGCAGCAATGAAATTAGACATTGAAGTTTTGATGTTGTTAAATGTGTGGTCCCTTACTAAAGTATGTGCCCTTTGTGGCTTATGTACCTTGTATTTGGGCCATAGGACTTCACATGAGCACATTATAAATTATACATTGTAATTAATTTCAAATTATATGAGCAGCTAAATTACATCAATGTCATTACAAAAAGGCATAATAAGTTATGTCATTGTAATTACAAAAAGGCATAATTACATCATTGTAATTACAAAAAGCCATCATAAATTACATCATTGTAATTACAAAAAGCGTAATAAATTACACTGTAATTACAAAAAGGCACATTAAATTACATCACTGTAATTACAAAAAGGCACAATAAATTACATTGTAATTACAAAAAGGCTTAATAAATTATGTCATTGTAATTACAAAAAGGCTTAATAAATTACATCATTGTAATTACAAACTGGCATAATAAATTACATCACTGTAATTACAAAAAAGCTTAATAAATTACATTACTATAATTACAAAATGGCATAATAAAAAATATCACAGTAATTAAAGAAAAGAATAATAAGTTACTGCTTTTTAATTACAAATAGTTATAAATAGTTTATCAACTGCCACTAGAACAGACAATTTATTTCTTCTAATTTAAAAAACTTCACCAAAAATTTACATTCCAAAAGATTCACATTAAATTCTGAATTTACTCCATAAAAATGAAGTTCCAAAGTTGCTGTGGATGTTGATTTAACTCATCTGTAACATTAGTGACTGCTGTTGATTGAATGAATGTTGATTTAACTCATCTGTAACATTAGTGACCGCTGTGGATTGAATGGATTTTGATCTAACTCATCTGTAACATTAGTGACAGCTGAAGTTTGGATGGATGTTGATTTTAACAGCATATTCAATACACTGGCCATATCATACCCACAAAATGGGAGTTAATGTCATTCCCAGGGACACAGCTAAGCAACTGACCTGGGCTGGCCTGGGTGGGTACTGAACCCAAGTCCCTTGGATTACAAGTCTGATGCTCTACCAACTGAGCTACCAGCTAAATAACACGTGTACAAAACAAGAGTTGAAACTGGGGAATAAAAATGTTTCCTGAACACAGTAAACTGTGAATGATCATTTTTCCTGGAGATGCAATTGCTGAATATGGTGTTGGTTGGTCTTTAACAGTACTTTCAACACATCGTTGGTTAAATAGGCTTAGGGAGCTAGGTGCCTTTCCCATGAACAAACCATGGCAGTTTGCCTGGATGGGTATTAAACCATAGAAACTTGGTTAAAAGTCTAATGCTCTACGAAGTGAACTAGCACAACTCAATTACACTTTAATAAAACACTTTAAATGACATATAAGGTAAGTTTCATAAACAATAGAACAAATCATGAATGGATAGGTTAACAATGTGACTGATAAATATATATATATATATATATATATATATATATATATATATATATATACATATATATATATATATATATAGACACACACACACACATCAGACCTGCCAACTTTGACAAGTCCGTCTCAGTAAGGCATTTGATTTTTCTCCATAAGTGTGACCAGTTTTCAGGAAAGGTGTAAAAGAAATATCATAAACTGCTATTGTAAAGCTGGAAAACTTAATTAAAAATTCAGTATTCGAATCATGCAGTGAAGATAAACATTATGTTCAACTGAAATGTTTGTAAAGTACACGCAGACTTTATTTACCACTAGTACAGTTGCACAAACTCTAATTCCAAGCCCTATACAGCTCAATGGCTTGTTGCTATCTCTCAACATGACGTAATTCTTGGAAATTCTTTTTCCATTTCATGTGACGATGGCAATCATATCTCCTGCCATGAGTCATACTCAAATTGGCATGTGATGTCCAATAAATGTAATTGTATCCCTTCCAGCTTTTATTCAAAAGAATCTGAATATTCCTTTCCAATCCTTTGTGTTGATTATTAACACTTTTCAAGAGGTTTATTTTTCCTTTTGTCTTAAACATGCATCGCTTGCTGGACGCCATTTTAAAAAAATTTATATAATCAACAGTTTTGATCATGCAGATGCTTCGCATGAACAAATAGGTGCAGTTTAAAGCATCTGAGGTGCTATAGTAAAGTTAGTCTGGTTCCCTAACTAATTTCACTAAATCTAATATGAATCCAGATCCATCTCAAACACGGATGAACAAATTTTCTGGACTTTCAGGAATGATCATTTTTCTGTAGTTTTTGCTTTTATGCTGTAAGTCCATATCTAAAGGGTAATTTTCGTAAGACTTACAGCAAAATCATAAGGGATGGCAGGTCTGAGATATCAGAGGCTAAACAATCAACAGAGAAAAAAAAATGCCGACAGTCCAAGGCAAAGTTAAACATTTTGCTGGGCAAGTAAAACTTTCTTTTGACCACAACATTTTACAGAATATGAAGTATAAATTATGGTTTTCATTAACATCATGAAATTGGACACAGTTCTTTTAGGATTTTCCAGCCCTGTACATAAACGATAAATGGGGATGTAGACAAGTGTTTCCTACTACTGTAAACCCCCAAACAGCTGTGTAGTGATTACTTACCTATCAATTTTCTCTAGCTCTGCATCTATCAGTGGTCCCATTGCTTTACACTGCTCTGTAACAGAATTAAAATGTGGACATGATATAACCAAGGATAAGCAGATCCCATGTGGGTTGGACATGATGTAACCAAGGATAAGCAGATCCCATGTGGGTTGGACATGATGTAACCAAGGATAAGCAGATCCCATGTGGGTTGGACATGATGTAACCAAGGATAAGCAGATCCCATGTGGGTTGGACATGATGTAACCAAGGATAAGCAGATCCCATGTGGGTTGGACATGATGTAACCAAGGATAAGCAGATCCCATGTGGGCTGGACATGATATAACCAAGGATAAGCAGATCCCATGTGGGTTGGACATGATGTAACCAAGGATAAGCAGACCTCATGTGGGCTGGACATGATGTACCGTATTTTATGTATTTTTTCGTACCCTTTAATTTTTCGTACACAATCCAGTTATCAAAATAATAATTATTTAAATGTATCATAATTTTTCGAACATATCACTTTGTATTATTTGAAAAATTCATTAAATTATTGGACATAACATTTCCACTAAGAAGATTTACGTTTGCAAAAAAGATCGAAAATACCGTATTCCCACTTTGTTTTTACAAAATTTAATGATTAATTGTTGGTGAGAAAATATAACGATTGATGCATAAGCATGGGCGCCCTCAGCATAGGTCGGGGGGGGTCACGTGACACCCCCCCCTTGAAATCATACTGCAATATATATTCCGACAAGTTTAATCATGCAAATGAAGCTGAAAATATGTCACAAGATTCTGTTCAAAACGCTTATTAAATATTAGCTTTAGTTTCAGACTGTTTATTATACTAACTCTCCCGGCCGTGACTGACTGACCCCCACCCCCACCCCCTTTTTGCAAAAGATCCTGCGGGCGCCCATGTGCAAAAACTCTTATTGTCATTACAATATCTACTGGTGTTTATTAACAAATGAACAAAGGACTTTACAGACCATACCTTTAAATATTATCGTTAATTAGTTCTCCTTATTAAGTCCATCACCGTAACAAAACACCATGTGCATTTTAAAACGAGTTCGGAAGCCCTTTGATGTTGTCTTATCCAACAAAAATTACATCTCAGTACATGCTGAAGTGAAGACCACAGACCATTGGTCAACTTGTCTTATTGTTTCATTAGTCATACAAACATAACATATAAAAACCTTGTCATTTTCCATCGTAAATTTGAAAGTCACGGACTCCGTTAAATCGATTCGTATATATACATATACTATCTTAAGTGCTTGTTCTGTTTTGACTTGGATATAATTAACATTTTATTGCAAATCTATTCTATGATATACCTCACTATTATCTTTATTGGCGAGTTCGAATAACAAATAATGCATATGATCGCTTGTCCTGATATCATCTGCTATATGGACAACTTCTTCAATAGCACATCGACAAATTTTCATTTCCCTAAACCAAGCCTCATTTCCCTACTGGCAGCCTCGATAATTTGACCTCTTCAGTCGATTCTTGCCCTCAATCTGGTTTCAGCTAGACTAAACAAAGCGCAAAGCATGTTTAATTACCGTGTAAATAACACTATAGCCATGTGGTTGTTGTGACAATGTACATCATAATTAAAACAGGAATGAACTTTTGATTTAGCAGTGTTTATTCCCAATGGAACATAGTAGGGTCGTAATACATGAGGATTATCCCACTCGTCTGGTAACTGAAAATAGTCTTTTTTTCTCTTTGCAAAAGCTACAAATAAAAACTACACTGAATAAATACGGTCTTGTACACTGAAAAATATTTATTTGATTGATCTCGCTGGCGCGCGTGCACACACACACACACACACACACACACACACACGCATTAACTTAAGCGTTGATTTCAAGTTCTTTATTTTTTATTGCAATTTGATAATGAGATTATTGTTGTGGTAAAAATACAACTTGCACTTAATTTCCTGACGATGTGGGGTCGTATCGTTGCGTACAATTTACCAATAAATAATACCCATAACTTATACATGTTCAAACCATCTTGATCATTTTGCACAACATAACAAGTACATATGTTCTAAATGCAGATGAGCTTGCACACTGAACATAATTCTCTCTCTCTCTCTCTCGTTCACTAATAACAAAAGTACTTTTGATTTATGAGACAGAAAATATACGTTTACTTTGTACATTTGTACCGTTAGGTTGTTGAGTAGCGTGTGTACTGTAGAACTTGTTTTGGTACAATCCCTTTATTTTTCGTACACGGTCAGCACCACCAATTGATAATTATTTATTTTATATATAATTTTTCGTACACTGAAATTAATAATTATTTTTTCGTGTATGAAAAATTACATAAAATACGGTAACCAAGGATAAACAGATCCCATGTGTGCTGGATGTGATGTAACCAAGGATAAAAAGATCCCATGTGCACTGGACAAGATGTAACCATGGATAAACAGATCCCATGTGTGCTGGACATGATGTAAGCAAGGATAAACAGACCTTGTGTGCTGGACATGATGAAATGAAGAATAAACAGACCCCATGTGTGCTGGATATGATGTAACAAAGTATAATACCATTTTTTCAACTTCACAAAACAATCAAACAATATTCATTTCAAATAATGTCTGTAGAGTTTTGCATCTGAAATTCTACATGGATTGAATATTGAAATATTACTAGTCTATGCTGATACTTAAAATTGCAAGTAAAATGTGAAGAGATGATGAAGTACAACTCTACACTACAAGATTCTATCTGTATACTAAAACTTCTCCCAAACTCAAAAGAAGTAACATTACCAGTTTCCGTAATAATGAAAATTTAAGACTTTTTCAAGACCTTTAAGTCTGTTTTCATTTTTTTCAAGACATTTTCAAGACCTGGAAAAGCAATTTTCAAATTTTAGACCTTTTCCAGATTTCCAGACCAGTGCAGAACACTAAAAAGGGTGGGGCGAGAAGTGATGACAAGTGGAATTCTTAAATATCCCTTTTGACAAGAACTTTTCAAAAATTGCACATCTACTATGGTGATATCACTTCTATAAATACTTTCTTTTCCTATTTAAGAAATATATCTGCCCTTAGATCAGATATCTTCTCCCGCTCCCCTTTCACTCAAAAGTGTTGATTGACCAAATGTGTCTACAAGTATATACAATGAAGCCAAGAGAGAATGTCAGTTAAAATTCTTTTTAACAAAAACAAACTCCTAAGCACAATGAATGGATTTCAAGCAGACTTCTTTTTGCTCATTTTATGTATTTTGTCCACATGAATCATGCCCACTGTCAATGACAGAACTTAACATGACCTCTTTCTATTTAATATACAGTATCACCTAGGATCAAATTATTTCATACACAGACACAAAGAAACACTGTATTAAATATAGTACTAAAACTTAGTTATTGCACAAAAACACTCAAGGGTTTGGGCATGTATGAATGTTGATCACAAATTTAAAGTAAGTGGCAACTAAAACTGGGTGAAAAGTCTATAGGATTCACATTTTAATGCAGAACTGGGTGAAAGGTCTGCAGGATTCACATTTTAATGCAGACTTGGGGAAAAGTCTGCAGGATTCACATTTTAATGCAGACTGGGTGAAAGGTCTGTAGAATTCACATTTTAATGCAGGTGGGTGAAAGGTCTGCAGAATTCACATTTTAATGCAGAACTGGGGGGGACAGTCTGCAGGATTCACATTTTAATGCCGAGTGGGTGAAAGGTCTGCAGGATTCACATTTTAATGCAGACTGGGTGAAAGGTCTGTAGAATTCATATTTTAATGCATACTGGGGGAAAAGTCTGCAGGATTCAAATTTTAATGCAGATTGGGTGAAAGGTCTGCAGGATTCACATTTTAATGCAGACTGGGTAAAGGGTCTGTAGAATTCACATTTCAATGCAGACTGGGTGAAAGGTATTTAAGATTCACATTTTAAGGCAGAACTGGGTGAAAGGTCTCTAGAAGTCATATTTTAAATTTTGTCCAGAATTCACATTTTAATGGAGAATGGGTAACTTAACATGGGATTCACTGTTTAATATACAGTATCACCTAGGATCAAATTATTTCATACACAGACACAAAGAAACACTGTATTAAATATAGTACTAAAACTTAGTTATTGCACAAAAACACTCAAGGGTTTGGGCATGTATGAATGTTGATCACAAATTTAACCTTAATTTATTTGCCTATGTGCACACATGCCCCACTAATACAATATATATTTTAGCAATAATTGTTTCACTATACATATTTTCACTATATGTTGTATATTTGATGCACACATGCCCGACATTAAGTGGAATATACCTGTATACACACATGCACACACACAATGCTATAATATTAACATGCTTTTCAGAATATTTGTGTATATTTAAGAGAATCTAGGAATCTAGGAAGTCTACTGGAATAGATAAAAGACTTGTTTAAAGTCAAACTCTTCAATAAAATAAAAAAGATAAAGACACCTGAACACGGTCAATAACAATTAAGAACCCATGACCCCAATAATACCTCCAATCTTAAACCTTGAATTCCTTTGATATTATTGGCAAAATCAATAGCCATAAATATCAGAACTCTCACAAACTGTTTGCTGCTTTTGTCTGCTGCCATTTTTTCACCTATTTAAAGTGTAAATGACTGGTTGCTTGTTCAATACCTTATTTTACATTCTGAAGCTCAAGTTAATGTATCAATGAAAATGTCACTTAAGTATATTTCTCCCTACCTTTATCACTTGAAAGAACTCCAGTTCAAAACTGTATACTTAATTAGATTTTTTTTCCATTAATATAATTTGGAATATTAATTTTGTAATAATTCTGCGAAATCCAGAATGGTTTATCAATATATATATATATATATATATAGATATATATATATATATAAAATCCAAATAGGCAACACAAAAATATGAGCATTAATTATAAATACAGCAAGGATGACCACTTCTTGCGCACATCATTCCATGTTCTGTTTGTATAAAAGTTTATGTTCTGACAGAATGCTTATATGCAATCAGATCAGTGTACAAATATACTAAGTAATTACCTCATCTATTTCAACTTCCTCTGGGGTTGTCTCAACTGACACCTTCACTTGTACCTCATCACTAAATGTCACTTTCTTTGAATGAGCTGAAATTATATGCATTTATTAAGTTTTGAGTCTTCATATCTAAGAACAAATTGTTTTCCAAGTTACACCTAAACTCAAAGAAGTCACCAACTAAAACCGAGTTTGATCTATACAGCATCAGAGCATATAATACAAACCGTGGAGAAAACTGTACCAAGATTCCCATTTTCTTTCTATTGGTTACAATAGTCATTATGATACAAGCGCAAATCCCAAGGGAATAGTTGAGAATCAGGGTCGAATTTTGGCTGCATAAATTGTTTTGTTTTTTTTCTCATTATTATGCTAAGAAATTATATATATGGTTATAGGGTGGAAATCTGGATGGTTTTTCAAGTTATGACCCTAGAGGTAGGACCTCCAGGTGGTAAAACGAGACCCTGGTATCTAAACTGACTGCATAATTTAATTCTTCCCATAATAGCAAGTGCATATTTACTCTGGTGGTGGTGGCTATGAACAGTTTCCATGGCAAAAATGACCCATGTCAGGCCCCAGAGAGAAGAGATGCATGATCCTGGGTTAACTGTTTTAAAACAAACAACTTTGTATTTATGCAATATTACAAAGATGAATTCTGAAGTCAGATTCAATCATTACAGCAAATATGCAGTTTGATCAAAATATTTAGAAATTATGGGGTGATCTTGATGCCCCCCCACCTACCCCACATCCATAGTGGGGTGAAATTCACTTTCATGATAAAACAAATGCAGGCCCCACTCACTAAACATTATGTGTAGCAAGTTTCATTACATCTATCTTACTAATTTTGGAGTTGTGGGCTTACAACACTGAGCTAATGCTGATTGAAAAAAATGTTGTTCAAAGTCTTATTTCTGCTGCTTTATCTCTTGAAAATATTGTTTGTTTTTTTCACATGTAATTTCTCCACATGAACACTAGCTATCAAACATGTACAATAAGAAATGAAATTCTGCACCTCGAATAAAGTACAAATGTGAGAACTTACCTTCTTCAGGTTCAACTGATAGATCTGCAGTTACAAAATTAGCTGGAAACAACCCTTCTCCACGGCTGTTAAATCCTTTCCACCAATTAGCATCACTGCAAAACGCCAATGAACACAGTGAGGATAAATAAAACTCTTACTGAAGGCTGAATGATACGACTTTTTACATGTTAGAGAAAAAGTTCATCAGAAGCTAATAATAAAACACTTAATATTACAAAACAAGAGTTCCTAAGTTCCTAGATGGGACTGACACTCTACTGGTTGAAAATTCACAGCAATAGGTTTTCTTCTTTCACACTGAGGAGTATTCATATCACCTCTGATATTTCTTAATGATAAAGAACCTTTCCAAATGGGATTCTACACCATTCCAGACTGGATTGTTACCATCAGCATCATTCTAATTTAGAACCAAATAGATATATTAGAAGACTTTTGGTGAAAACCTTCTATATTATTTTCGTTTTGTTGTCCTGTTTTGCTTTTGGTGGTCTTAACAGCACATTACAGGTTCCATCATGCCAAGGAGTAACTAAGTCCCATTTCAAAGGACACACTCAGGCAGATAATAGTCTGACCTGGATGGGTATCAAACCCACAACCCTTTGATTAAGAGTCCAATTCTCTACCAAATGAGCTACCACAACTCTAACATTCTGTTCAGTAGGAGTAATGATAACAGAATTTTCAAGATGACCATTGTGGCAGCCATAGTAGATATAATATCAGCAACAGTTTCACTAAGAACCAATTTGAGATCACAGAAAGTCTTCTATTGAAAAACCCAATATTGAAGTGAAGCAGTATAAATATTTTCAGTATTGTGCAGATGCTATGTTAAATTTTATTTTTGACCAAGGTTACTTCATAAGAAGTCTTTAAGTGAAAACCCCATGCTTATCTGACCATTTGGTCAGGATGAGCAGTAATTCTATTTTCAGGATGCCAATAGTGGTGGCCATACTGGACATCTGTGCAGCACCATTATCATCTAGGATAAACTAGACTTTGTGTTGCCTGTAAATGATTCAAACGAGACCATGGGATGAATGTGTGTGTATGTAAAGTTGCCTGTAAATGATTCAAACTAGACCATGGGATGAATGTGTGTGTGTGTGTATGTAAAGTTGCCTGTAAATGATTCAAACTAGACCATGGGATGAATGTGTATGTGTGTGTATGCAAAGTTGCTGGTAAATGATTCAAACTAGACCATGGGATGAATGTGTATGTAACGTTGTCTGTAAATGATTCAAACTAGACCATGGGATGAATGTGTATGTAACGTTGCCTGTAAATGATTCAAACTAGACCATGGGATGAATGTGTGTGTGTGTATGTAATGTTGCCTGTAAATGATTCAAACTAGACCATGGGATGAATGTGTGTGTGTGTATGTAAAGTTGCCTGTAAATGATTCAAACTAGACCATGGGATGAATGTGTATGTAACGTTGTCTGTAAATGATTCAAACTAGACCATGGGATGAATGTGTATGTAACGTTGTCTGTAAATGATTCAAACTAGACCATGGGATGAATCTGTATGTATGTAATGTTGCCTGTAAATGATTCAAACTAGACCATGGGATGAATCTGTATGTATGTAACGTTGTCTGTAAATGATTCAAACTAGACCATGGGATGAATGTGTATGTAACGTTGCCTGTAAATGATTCATACTAGACCATGGGATGAATCTGTATGTATGTAAAGTTGCCTGTAAATGATTCAAACTAGACCATGGGATGAATGTGTATGTATGTAACGTTGCCTGTAAATGATTCAAACTAGACCATGGGATGAATCTGTATGTATGTAAAGTTGCCTGTAAATGATTCAAACTAGACCATGGGATGAATCTGTATGTAAAGTTGCCTGTAAATGATTCAAACTAGACCATGGGATGAATCTGTATGTATGTAAAGTTGCCTGTAAATGATTCAAACTAGACCATGGGATGAATGTGTATGTAACATTGCCTGTAAATGATTCAAACTAGACCATGGGATGAATCTGTATGTATGTAAAGTTGCCTGTAAATGATTCAAACTAGACCATGGGATGAATCTGTATGTATGTAAAGTTGCCTGTAAATGATTCAAACTAGACCATGGGATGAATCTGTATGTATGTAACGTTGCCTGTAAATGATTCAAACTAGACCATGGGATGAATCTGTATGTATGTAAAGTTGCATATAAATGCTACAAATTCTTTAGACACAGTAGCAATAACCATCTTGTTATAATGAATGAAAAGATGGCCATCCCATAAACTTCCACTGTCTTTCAGATGTGGAAAATTGTACACAACATGTATATTAGGGTTTTAAATCTGTCAATGCCAAAGTGACCTTTTTAAGACGGAGACATTTTCTTATTTATTCAATTTATATCAAACCTAATAGGGCTTTATTGCTTTGTAGCACAAGATCAAGCAGGACTGTATTTTTTTTAAATACGAAATTAAACTCGCACTCTTAAACTTTTAAATTGTCTGTATTTAATTTGGTTTAGCATTCTGCCTTTTCTATGTTCAATTTCAAAATACCACTGAAAAAGGGGTTGACCTGCATACAATCTGTTTTTGTTCATCCATATGGTACATGGACTCGTATTCAACCTAATTTTGGGGTTCAAAATCATGCATGGTATCTTCTTTAACACTTTTCCAACTCCAATAACCTGATACAGTTCATAACATAAAGAACGATGTCCTAGTCACTGTCACTAGTCAGTATTTGCCTAACAAACTGGTTGTCTGAAGATGAACAACACTGGGAATCAGCCATCTGGTGTTATAGATAACACATTTTTTAAACACAAATTTGTAAAACTTCTTCGATGCAAGGTTGAAACTACTACAAAATGCTTGCTCCTGGGCCCAACATGCCAATCAAATTTAGTTTAACAATTATCATGTAAAGCCAATAACCCAGATTGTAAACAGTTGTCTACCTGAAAAGTAACATATTTGGCGACAAACCATTACTGGCTGCATGACTAGTCACAACAAGCACTTTAAGGGTTAACAGTTAAATGAAAATTGTATAGTACACAGAAGATGTTTTTATATGCATGACTTTTAAACTATAGGAGTTCCTGAGCATCACTACTTTCTAAGTGTGCGAATTCATACATATTTTGCATGATTCCCACATTCACATGTGCTGGCTGCATCAATGCATATGGTTAGTGTTTGGAATCAATACTTTTTCAGTCCCAGTAATCTTGACCTGTGATCTTTTGACACTGAAATCCACAGGTAACTTCCTTCTCCCAAGTGTAACCGATCCTTGAAGTTGGGTAAACGTAGATGATGGAGAAACCAGGTTTCTTCTTTCAACCACAGCGGTACGGACCTTTGATCTTGACCCTGAAATCAGTGTCCTTCACTATCCCAAATGCAATCCTTTCACAAACTCTGGTAACCTCTGATGTCGGAGAAAACTCTATTTATTGTGCAGAAGTCAATATTCTTCTTTTAGCTATAGCAATCTTAACCTTTCAGCTTCTAACCCTGAAATAGGGTTCTTCCTTGCCCTAGTGCAAGCCATCAACCACGACAAAATTTTTGTTAAATGTAGATTGTAGACAACTCGGGGTTTAAGTACAGAAATGAAATTGGTTTTAGACGGATGGACATATGAAAAACATCACAACTTAATACACTCTGCCATATGGTGGGCAAATAAATAATGGGAGAATCATTTTGATATATAAAGGATTTCAGGATGAAATTAAGATACAGCTTGAAAAATATAATTTTCTCGTGTGATTTGTTCAAACGACATAAATACAAATCCTGCAACTACATCATAGAATCGCCCAACAATTTTCAAAATAATGCAAGCTCTAAAAGTTCTACGACTTCTCAACATGAATATCATCATGGGGTTCATCCAGGTCAAAAAAAGAATAGTGCCCTCAGACAACATGCATCCCCAAATCAACAGGAGGACCGGGTGGTTGTTATACATATCTGACTTATTTTCCACTGTTGAACTTGAAAAGTAAATCTTTTAAAAATTTTATGATCTGTACAAAATTATTCATATATTCACTAGCATAGTGTGTATATATATATATATATATATATATATATATATATATATAAAACTCAAAATTGAAGTACCTACCTATCATCTAAAACACTAATAAAGTCTCCTGCCTTGAAGGTGAGTTCATTATCTTCTGCAGCCTCAAAGTCATATAATGCTCGGACCTGTAACAGGTAACATATATACTCATTAGTACATCAAGATCAATTGAAAAAAAAGATGGATCTTGATCTGCCACTGCATATTGTGCCAGCAAATCATGGTCTATGTTGATTGTTCTGACAAACTGCCAAAACTAGATCTGTCAGTCCAGGATCTGGTGACAGATCTGGGTTTGTGTAGTATAAAACGGCCTGACTTACAAGCAAGTATACAAGATCTGTTGCTTTATTTGCAATCAAGATTTTAATTATTTCAACTATAACAGAATAATCTAGTCATGGCCATAATCATTACCATATAACTGACTGAACATGCTTTTCAAATTTTAAGAATGTAATTTGATTCATAGTTCCAGCATACCATCGGCAAATGCCATATTAACTATGCTACAATTGGGGTTTATAGCTCTAACACACCATGGGCATATGCCAGAGTAACCAACTGATAGTTCTAACATGCCATGGGCATATGCCATATAAACCATTTTATAGTTCTAACACACCATGGGCATATGCCATATAAGTCATTTCATAGTTCTAACACACCATGAGCATATGCCATATAAGTCATTTTATAGTTCTAACACACCATGAGCATATGCCATATAAGCCACACCATGAGCATATGCCATATAAGCCATTTTATAGTTCTAACACACCATGAGGATATGCCATATAAGCCGTTTCATAGTCCTAACACACCATGGGCATATGCCATATAAGCCGTTTCATAGTCCTAACACACCATGGGCATATGCCATATAAGCCGTTTTATAGTCCTAACACACCATGGGCATATGCCATATAAGCCGTTTTATAGGTCTAACACACCATGGGCATATGCCATATAACCGTTTTATAGGTCTAACACACCATGAGTATATGCCATATAAGCCATTTTATAGGTCTAACACACCATGAGTATATGCCATATAAGCCATTTTATAGTTCTAACACACCATGAGTATATGCCATATAAGCCATTTTATAGTTCTAACACACCATGAGTATATGCCATATAAGCCATTTTATAGTTCTAACACACCATGGGCATATGCCATATAAGCCATTTTATAGGTCTAACACACCAAGAGCATATGCCATATAAGCCATTTTATAGGTCTAACACACCATGAGCATATGCCATATAAGCCACTTCATAGTCCTAACACACCATGAGCATATGCCATATAAGCCACTTCATAGTCCTAACACACCATGAGGATATGCCATATAAGCCATTTCACAGTCCTAACACATCATGGGCATATGCCATATAAGCCATTTCACAGTCCTAACACACCATGGGCATATGCCATATAAGCCATTTCATAGGTCTAACACACCATGGGCATATGCCATATAAGCCCTTTGATAGGTCTACACACCATGAGCATATGCTATATAAGCCGTTTGATAGGTCTAACACACCATGAGTATATGCCATATAAGCCATTTGATAGGTCTAACACACCATGAGTATATGCCATATAAGCCATTTGATAGGTCTAACACACCATGAGTATATGCCATATAAGCCGTTTGATAGGTCTAACACACCATGAGTATATGCCATATAAGCCGTTTGATAGGTCTAACACACCATGAGCATATGCCATATAAGCCATTTTATAGGTCTAACACACCATGAGCATATGCCCTATAAGCCGTTTGATAGGTCTAA